>VMDR010012056.1:0-27271 GCA_007922815.1 Macrotus californicus
TAAAATTAACCATCACATAAGATACTTTGAAATATCTGTCCTTATAGGTAAAGTTTATATCCTTAACATAATTAACAGTTATTAGTGAAATATTTTATTTCCAATATTTTGCCTCATAAAACTCACAATTAAAACACATATTCCCTATGTTAAATTTATCTGTGTTGACTAAAGCTTGCTAATATCCAGTCCTTTTCATTTATTTTTCTTATTGCTTTCTTCTCTTTCAATTTCCAATTCTTTTTAGAGTTTCATTTAGGTCATTTTGGTCTAGTAAGTTATTTGATCTTCTAGGTTTGCGTTAACATATGTCTATGGTTTCTCAGAGTTCTTGTAAATTGTTAAGCAATTTTCTTAAAACTGTTAACCTACTGATTGATTAAAAACCCTCAAAAATACAGTGTTTACAGTTTTATGCATTGAATTAATTTCAAAGTTAGTAATGTGGAATTTTAAAAATTATTTTCAATGAGCTTATGTAAATAAATACAAACACACATAATTTTTATAGCAGTGACTATGTGCCAGTTAACATTTACAGATCAAACTGTAAAATATCTGAGATACTCCTCTTTGCATGTAAAGTATTGCCCCCCTATCTATGGGGATATATTCCAAATTCCCGAGTGGATGCCTGAAACCAAGCACCGAATCTATATATACTATGGTTTTTCCTGTACACACATACCTATGATAAAGTTTAGTTTATAAATGAGGCACAGTAAGAGATTAACACCAATAATAAAATTGAACAATTATAAAAAAATATATAATAAAAGTTATGTGAACACTCTCTCTCAAAATATCTTATACTGTACTCACTCCTCTTCTTGTGATGATGTGAGATGATAAAATGCCAAGCCATTTCTGAATCTGTGGAACTGTCCCTTACTTACAGTAAATGGCTTGGAGTCACTCATTTTAGGGGATCCCTTGCTAAAGTCTTCAATCAGGCTCACTGCTTTCGGATGTCAACTCATTGCTGCCAATCAGAACACATTTTCTCTTAGTCTTTCAGTCACAAGTTTAATGCCTTTTACATCTTTTTTCTTGACTGATGCTGCTAAGTACTTTATAAACTCCTAAAATCAAGAATCTAAGCATAACTTCTCAGGTAAAATAAACACACAAAAACTTATTTAGCATTCTTATAGAGTACACAAATATATTCTTGATAACTCAAATCTAACACACTATATATGTATTTTCCCAGAGGAAAGCACAAGGAGAAGACAAAATATTGAGTCTTGAGACTTTTTGAAGGAAGTGCTCAGTCTCATCTGCCTTTTATATCTTAAGTACTTCTCACTCTGTGATTGTAACTTTTTCAGTTTGATGTGTGACAGCAAAATTAGCATGGATTTATTTTTCCTTCTTCACAATTTCATGGATAAAAGATTTATTCTTACCATAGATCTTAGCAACCTCAGCAAACGATTTTTTTCTTTCCTTATTACGGCTCAGAACTTTCACGTTTTTACTTAAAGGAAGCACTTTATGGCTTCTCTTTGGCATATCCGAATTGCCAGCATCAGTGCTCTTGAAATTTTGGGCCATTTTGAAGTAAATAAGGGTTACTTGAACACAAGATCTGTGATTCTGCGACAGTGGATCTGATATCCAAGATGGTTAGGACGTGGTGAACGGGGCTGGGGGTGGGGGGGAGGAGCCAGGTGGGTACACTGAACAAGGAGAGATGCACATCCCAGAGTGTACGTGTGAGGTTTCACCTTGCTACTCAGAGCAGCTCACAACTTACGGCTTACAAATGGTTGATTTCTGGAACTTCCCATTGAATATTTTAAGACTGTGGTTGACCTTGTGAAACTGAGACTTTGGAACGAGAAACTGAAGATGAGGGGAGACTGCTGCACGTTAGCAGTTTGAACCGGTTCCACCTAAGAGCTTTAAGACTGGTTTCTTGGGGCTTTTGTTTTTGCTAATACTTTTGTATAAAATATTTTTCAGGCTATTTCAATAGCTGACTCTTTCTTGTCCCTGAGTTCTTAGCTCATATTTCACTTTTTTACTGAGGCCTTCCTGGATCATCCAATGTAAAAGCACCAAACCTCTCTCAAATAAAATTCATGCTTGCTTCATACTGTTACTTCCTTACATTCACTAGTGTCTGAGTGACTAATTTGTTGACTTATTAAAACTTGCGGGCCCTAAAATGAAAGGACTTAATTCCTGCTATATAGTATCTGTACAATAAGCACCGAATCCATAAGTGAGCTAATGGATTAATGCTTATGCTTTGTTGCCTCAAGAGATCATATGGAAACTTTTGGGGATACAATCTAAATATTTTATTGCCTAAAATGAGTTTTTAAGACTTTTCTTCAATAATAAGAGGGACTAAATAAGTTGAAAGTCCCCAGGCCCTTAAGACAAAGGGGCACGAATGTGGAACTGTGGTGAGGGGTGTCAGAAAGAGGGCGAAACAGGGCAAAGGTAAGTGCTGTTAGGAGATAGTTCTCCACGGGCTTCTCTTATCTTTGTACTATTTGCAAGCAAAGGCACTGGCTGCCCTAGCTCCATAATTGCTCTTCAAGAATGTTTGTATCATAAAGAGCTTTGGAAGATAGAGATAATGTCTCCCTTCAAAGCAATGGACACATTAGATAACTGCCTGGTATAGGAAAGGTAATGTCACCTTCTGGAGCAAAGGACACAGAAAATCTGGATGCTCAGTCAGAATGCCCGGATATGAAACTGGTTCTGCCACTTATTTGTAAGGAGTCTTGCCCACTTGCCCTCAGCCTTGAGTTTCTGATATCTGATTCTGTAAAAAGTCTTTAACAAATTTCTGATTCTGTAAAATGTTTTTATCAAAATATGCCTGAAGAGCAGTTCTGAGAAATAAATAAGATGACAAGATGACTTGTACCATAACAGCCCCATCTTGGGTATCCAACGCCCATCTGTTTCTTTTCTTTACTGCGCCTTCCTTCTCTGTATTCCGTCCTGCATTCCTCAAGTTGTCTTTAAAAAATCAAAATGCTCACATTTGCTTGGAAGATCTCAAGCCAACTCAAATTGTAAAGAAAATATTATTGCAGCATTATTCACAGTAGCCAAGTTTTGGAAGCAGTCCAAGTGCCCATCAGTAGATGAGTGGATTTAAGAAAAGCTTTTGGTGCATCTACACAATGGAATACTCCTCAGTGGCAAAGAAGGAAATGTTACTTTTCACAACAGCATGGATGGGCCTGGAGAGTATTAGGCTAAGTGAAAAAAGCCAGTCAGAGAAAGACAAGTACCATGTGATTTTACTTATATGTGGAATCTAATGAAAAAGATAAACATACAGAACAGAAAGAGACTCATAGATATGGAGAACGGACTGACAGCTGTCAGATGGGGGGAGCAGGATTGCGGGGATGGGTGAAAAAGGTGAAGAGATTAAGTAAAGGAAAAAAAACCTTGCAGGCACAGAAAACAGTATGGTGACTACTAGAGGGAAAAGAGGGTAGGCGGAAGTAGGAGAGGGCAAATGGGGATAAATGGTGATGGAAGGAGACTTGACTTAGGATGGTGAACACACAATGCAATATACAGATGATGTATTATAGAATTGGACACCTGAAACCTATATAATTTTATTAACCAATGTCACCCTAATAAATTCAATACTTTTTTAAACACTGTTATTCATTTGAATATAATGAGCCTAAATATTACTGAACAAAACAAAACATAAACACAAAGTAGACCTCATAGAGTTCTGGATAATGAAAGTCCAACTCTTCTTTCACAAGGCCTGTGTTTCACCCAGGTATGTCTCTGACTTGTCAAATATCTATGGGGCACTCACCCAGTGGAGAGAGAAGAGGGAATGTATCCATGTGAAATAAGTTTAGCTGCAAATAACAGAAGACCCAACAAACAGTAGCTTCAAAAAGTAAAGGATTTATTTGGCTCATACAGAAAGAAGCCAAAGCTGGTGTTAGTTGAAGTGCAACGATGCTATCAAAGATTTTTCTAATCTGCCACATTCAACAGGCAGGCTCTCAGCATCAAGCTGTTCCTCTTAGTATCATCATATGGACTACATAAACAGCCCACATTTAACTGTCCAGTGACTCTTAAACTCTCCCCTCAAAGTTCTTTAAAATTTCCTTTACAGGATTCTCTGATCAAATATCTCATATCTTATTGATGTTTTAGCCTCGGAGGAATTCTGCCCCACTTGGACTGTATTCTAGTCCCAGGACACTGAAAGCTGCCACCAGCCCTCTGTAGATTTTTCTCTATGAGAAGACCCTGGGCATCTCATGGGTGACATTTCTTATATCCCACTCTTAGATAAGGATTAGACACCAAGCTCATTCAGGTTCACATGACCTTCCTGGTAGAATGCTCATTAAATTCTTTGACTGCATTGACTAATATGCCTATTATGTTGAAATTTAAACAGACTTTCACAACTGATCTCATCTTAGGTCTCGAGTCTTTTTCTTTCTCAAATAAGCCAAGAATGGTTTGCCCTATTCAAGAATAACAGTTACAATGAATGGAATGACATGTGACCCTATCTTCTCCATATAGACACCACTAAGTGGAAATACATCAGCCCTAAAAGTGGGGGCCACTGTAGGGGAGTAGGTAAGAGGAAAAAGCACTCTCTACCACCATCATAACTCATTTCTCTTTCCTGGTAGATGGCCGTTGATCCTCCAGGCCACCACTTAGGAAGACTGGGATGGAGCTGCCTTTCCAGAAATCCTCAGCCAATTGATACCTATATCTCTTTGGTAATAACGGTGTCACATGGCCAGCTCTGGTTGCAAAATAATCTAGGGAATGGAATACTTTAGTAGCAAAATTTGGCTTCTGTTAGTAAGGAAGAAAGAGAATAGATATTGGGTAGATAACATAACATTTGTCATGTGATAAACTGGAAAGTGAGATTTTGCTAACTTTCATAAAATATAACTGTTTCCATTTATTAGCTATTGTCACAGTTTGAATTTTTTTTAATTGAATTCAATGAATGGACTTTAAGTCCCATTCAAATTTTAAAGTTGAGACAAAAGTCCCAAATTTCTTCTGTTACACTCATCATTTTCCTCACGTCCTGAATTCCTCTGTTCCTCCCCCTAAGTCCACTGCCATTATGTCCAAAATCTTCCGTCACAACCCACTAACACTGAGAGCAGTCAAATGGCTAAAGTCACAGTTCCTAGAAAAGTCACTTGTAGGTGATTAACGAAAGCAATCTGAAAAAGTAAGATATTTCACTGCCTGCCACATAACATTTCTCCAGCCCCAGCCCCTGTAAAAATAAAATATTTTTAATGGAAGCCAACTCATTACCCCATAAAATTACTACAACACATGTGCTTGAAAATGTAAGACAGATATTTTTAACTTGGCATTCCATAGTAAACCACAGAAACGTTCTCCAAGAAATGATTTCATTTTGTTGGTTTTATATTTAAAGTCACATTTTTGGCAGGCAATCCCAGAGACAACATTTTGATAGCAAGCTGGTCTATGGGCTAGCACTCAGACTTCTGGTCGCTCACTTGTGTGAATAGTTTACCTGCACTGTGTACCTGACACAGTGATCTGGGAATCTGGCTCTGTGCTTGCTGGCTGTAGTTCTCCTCTTGCTAGCCTTCCTCTGTACTCAGTATAGTTTATTACTTTAGCATATGTGGAGTGATGAAACAGTCTGATTCTGAGTTGCCACTCTGGCATTTAAGAGCGGTATGACTCTGGACAAATTACATGCTCTCCTTTGCCTCAGTTTACTTATATATAAAGTATCACAGTAACATCTACTTCATAAAGTTGCTATGAGGACTACATGAGTTTATATTTTAAAGTTCTTAGAATAGTACCTAGATTATAGTGTTATATAAGTGACACCTATTGTTATTATTATTATTATTATTATTATCCAGGTGGATGAGAGGACATGCCCTAAACTAGTCAGTAAAATGACTCCCTAAAGTAAGCCTTTAGAAACCAGAATGAAAGAACTCCATAGAAATATGCACAGAAAGGAAGAAACAGTGGTAGAATAAGGGACTCAGGCAGCTCAGTGATCATGAAAAGTTACCTGGGATTCAAATTCGTCATTTCCTCTGGTTGCTTGGGGATTATAAAATTTTAAAGAATAGGAGAACTGCAGAGTTTTTCTTAGACAGTTTCTTTCTTTTACAAAGAAAAAAAACACAGCCCTGTGAGTTAATACAAGGTTACATAAGTAATTAGTGGAGAACGTGTGCAGTAATCCAAGTTTCCTGACGCAGAGATCTTTCCTCTCTGTCAAGGCAAGAAAACGTCTTCATTCCCCTTGGGGCGAGAATGGGAAGAGGAAGAGTAATGTAATCCAGCGGTATCTGCTTACAAAAAGGCCCATTCAAATTTGGGAATATTTATGTAATATCTCAAAACTTTAGAAGTCTTTGTGTTTGGATCTCTACAGCTGTTTATTCAGCTAATTCTGTTATCTCCATTTCTTACAGTGAAATTTGTAACTCTTTAAAACTAGTGTATGTGCAGTTGAAGTCTTCAAGATAAGCCAACAATGGGAGTTAGGGTCTACAGTTTGGAGGCCAAATTGACCATC
Organism: Macrotus californicus; assembly: GCA_007922815.1. Classification (NCBI taxonomy): domain Eukaryota; kingdom Metazoa; phylum Chordata; class Mammalia; order Chiroptera; family Phyllostomidae; genus Macrotus; species Macrotus californicus. The sequence goes on from VMDR010012056.1 coordinate 6,584, forward strand.
TTATCTTTTTCCTGTCCTCCTCTTCCTCCTGGATCACAGCCACCGATTTCAGAATGAGTCGCAGCACTGCAGTACACATTTGTGCCACATGTTCCTTTCCCAGCGTAGCTTCATCTTCTCACTGAGCCACCCTGCCAGCCACCTCCCACCCCTCGCTACCCCGCAATGCTTTATCAGCAACCTCTTCATCCTACTGGACCAATAAGATCAAGACTTAGAAGGGATTCACTGACTCTTTCAAGATCACATGACAAGGAAGGGGAAGCCTGATTTTTTAAAAAGCAGGTTTTCTGACTCATTCCCCCTTTGATTCAGTTAATCTACCAATACTAATGTGTGCTTTCCATGTGTACTGAGGATACAATGGTTTGAAAAAAGAGGTCACTCAAAGTTCTTGCTTTTATGAAGCTTACCTTACATCTAGGTCGGTTAAGTTTCATTCCAACACACAGTAGAACTATTTGTTGCCATCAATGAGTTTACAAACTAATCTAAAAAGCAAAATATACCTAAGGGACCAAGTAGAGAAATAGAAATATTTATAATAATATAAAACAAATTATAAATGGGCCAAGCTGAATAAAGTGGAGACCCAATGATACTAACAGTGAAATACCTGGGAAAGGCCCCTGGGGAAGGGCAACCCTACCACTTCTCTCCCAGTCCCCCGCCCAACCACGGCCACATTACACTGCTTGCGTTTCTTAGCACATCCCATGTGATTTCATCCTTCCTTACTATTGCTCCTTTTCGCTCTACACCTTCCCCATTATTTCTTTAAATAAGTGATTTACTTTTCATTTTTCTCATTTTTTTCAAGGTGTAGTTCAAAAGTTCTCAAGTCTGATAAAATTACTACTTTTTTTATTATTGTTGTTCAAGTACAGTTGTCTCTATTTTCACCCCACCATGCCCCCTTCACCCCACCCATCCCCTCCTCCCACCCTTGAACCCTCCCCTCTTTGGCTTTGCCCATGTGTCCTTTATACATGTTCCTTGATGGCCCTTCTCCCATCATCCCTCTCCCCACTCTGTTTAAGAACCTTCAAGTGGTAACTGGGGCCTCTCCTCTGAAAATGTAAGACTCTAGGGAATAAAAGGAAAGTCAACTTATAATATTTTGGCAAAATTTTCCATCCACATAAAGTCAAGAGACTCTATAAGAAAGAGTGATATGTCTCAAGCTTATTCATGAATTCAACAAATTTTTGTTGAGCATGAACTAACTATTCTATTTTTTATAAATGTCTTTTCTTCAATTGACTCTAGAGAGAGGATGAGGGAGGGAGGCAGAGAGGGACAGAAACATCAAATTGAGAGAGAAGCATGAGTGGGGGCTAGGCCTGTAATACAAGCCTGTGCCCTGACTGGGGATGGAGACCAAACCTTTCAGTGCACAGGATGGCATCCGACCAACTAAGCCACACAGGACAGGGCATTTTTTAAATATTTTTTTCTTTTGATTATAGAGAGAGGGGAAGGCAGGCAGGCAGAAAGAGAGAGAGAAAACATTTTTAAATAAAAATACATTATTGAAAAAGACAAGGGCCATCCTCTTGTGGAGCTTCACTTATGGTGAGGAAAATAGAAAATAACAATATATAACAATATAAATAGATATATAACTTAAAATTGGAGTAAATGTAAAAAAAAAAGATAATAGGTTTTTATCTGTGAGGAGTGTGAACATTTAATTTATTCCCCAGCACCCACTCCATCTTCTCTTGACAAATAACAGCAATGTGTGGTTTCAGGAATGGACCTCAGCTCAAAGGGTAAGGACTCATATTATTTTGAGTAAATCCCACCCACTTTATTAATGATTGGTTCAAGCATATAATCATGTGATGGAATTCCAGCCAATGAAATGTAAAAGATGTTGGCTGCTGGAGTCTGAGAAAAGTTTTTCTCATTTTTAAGAGTCACCAAAAATCAGTAGTTCTGTGGCCATTAAAAAGGGTCATATTGCCCAGATTTTTTCTGGAACCATTTTAGAAACATGAAGGGAACCAGCCCTAGAAGGAAGGTGATGCTATGGAAGCTAGGGTGCAGAGAAGGTAAGAATTTGTTGAAGCACTAAACTGGTCACCTGAAACTCTCCCAACCTCAGCAGGACTTTCATGTAATCTAATGCTTCCTGTGTTGAAGTGTATTTGAACTACATTTTCTTTTTCTTGTAACTGAAAGCAAATGACACAAAAGACTGGAATGTCAGTGAAGATCTCTCCAAAAAGGTCGTGTTCAAAGTGAAACGTAAGTGCTGAGAAGAAGCCAATAGGACAAAGATCTGGAAGATTTGGACACAGCCAAGATAAAGACCCTAAGAAAGGAAAGAAAATCTGTCATCTTTTTGAGGAACAGAAGGAAGCAGCGCAGCTACAGAAGAGTGAATGAAGGAGACCAGATTGAAAGGCAGGCAAGAGTCAGGTCCTCTAGAGTTCTGGAGGCCAAGGTGAGGGTTTTCTAACCAAGACTTGCAGAGAACCAACACACCCCTTCTTTGAACAGCATAGCAAGAACAGAACTTTTTGATACTCATTCTCTCTGAAGTTTCATGACATCTATGACAAAGAGCACCTCCAATGTTCTCTAGATTCCCTAAGTCTTTCTGGAGCTAAGACACACATCACAATTTTGAAGATCCTGAATGATCCAATTTTGATAGAACACTGAGGAATATGCACCCTTTTTAGGGTTTTAAATGCCCATAGAAAAGGATATGGGCAGAAAAGCTGCAATTTTAAAAAATTTTATCTTAAGAATAATGAAATGAAAAAAGAGAAAGTCAATATCCAGATTTCTAAACATAAAATCAATTCTGCCTTAAGGTAATTTTCAAATATCCAGAGCTCAATGGAGAATAAAGAGTATTAAGCTGTCACTGCTTTCCTTCATAGCTCATTTAATATTTATGAAATAGTCTCTAAACCCTGAACATATAGTAAAAAGAATTGTTTTCTATTTTATTTCAACAACATAACACTTATTTTTACTTATCTATTTCACACCTATTACTTTATTTATGTATGTACAAGTCTGTCTTCCCCAATAGATTTTAAGTTCCTAAAAGGGAAAACTTCGCAATCTTTTATATTCCCTCATCGTCTGACAGTTTCATCAATATAACAGAAGCGCAGTACAGTTTTGATAAATTAATGGTTCCTTAATTGTTATTTAACTCTGCCAGACAGATGCATGCTAAGATTCTATTTTTTCAATAATTGTATCACATAGACTGCACATTATGTACAATAAGTTGATTCCAGCAATGTGACAAAATTTTATATAATGGAAGGCTTCCCTTTGGGGTTTTGAAAATTGCAGTCTGTTACTACCATAGAAGTTTGACGGCTGTCTAAGCTTCTGCGCCAGTACTTCCTTCATTCATTTTCTAGAAACAATGCTCTAAATTGCAAAAATCTGTATAAAAAATGTTCTTTCTGTCACAGTATTTGACAAATATCAGCTTCCTTAATGAATCAGTTCCTGGCACCCAAAATCTGTTTCTGATGTTCTTCCTTTGTACGTAATTCAGTTTATGTGGCTCAACCTTATCCTGGCAGATATATAATACCCATTGAGTTGATTGACTAAGAAACAATCGGTGACATCCAACTCCCTCCCACCTCCAAGCTCTTACCAGGAAGTTAATCAATAAAGTGTCTGCCATATACCTTTGATACATGCCTGTTGTCGATATGTGTAAAGTGACACACATTGTGCTAAGAGTGTCCACTCATATTATTTCATTTCATTCATTTCATTTCATCCTCAAGATGTTTCCATCCAAATCCAGAGATCCTTCCCCCATTTTCCTCCATTGCCAACTCCAGCCTGAGGCAATGGAAACTGCAACTCAAAACGGTAAATCTGGAAGATTCCTGGAATGATTTTTTTAAAACTACTCACTTATGTTCAATATACTGTACTCATTGAGACTAAAAATTCCTTGAGAACAAGGGAGATTATTTATTCAGGGGAAGCTCCTTCACCTCCTATGGCCATGGCCAGCCGGTGCTACGTGCCCAATAAAGAGGCAATTGCATTTAAGGCAGGAGGATCGCTTTTTTAAGCTAGATTTTCAGAAGAAAGGCTAGAAATGGAACAAAAAAGTTTGTTTTTCAGCCAAATAAAAACTTTGCTTGCTCAGATATTTCTTTTCCTCTTCTGCTTAATCAAGATTATGCTTGGGGGGGGGAAAAAACATTAATTAAAACCAGTTCTCTTGCAGACTAATATTTTTAGTTTCTCTTTTGTTTCTTCATTAGTAGCTCTAAAGTTAGATGTATTTTTTTAATTCAAAATGTAGTAAATCACCATGTTTACTCATGGGCATTTTAAAAGAAAACTTGATTCGTCTTCAAGCTCTTGACAGAAAATATTCTTGCAGCTGCTGGGTGCTCTTGTGTGAATGAGGACTCGCTCCCACAATTAATTTCGGAGGCTCTACACCTGTCAAAGGGGAACTGCAAATGACTTAACGTCTGGAAGAATGTCAGTGTCCCAGCTAACACCGTCTGCCAGGAAGCACTCTCAGGGCTCCTCAGTTCCAAATAAAATAAAAGTGAGACATTCTGCTTCTGCTTCTGCAGGTACCCCGTTTCCAGAGAGAAAACTGACTAAATTAATAAGGTCTGCACTGACAATAATGGATGTATTTTAAAGTGCGTGTTCACTTTTATTTAAAATATTGCTGTACCCTTAGAGAGTCAATATTCTTTACAAAATTCTGTGAAAGCGCAGGTCTGAATTTTTGGTCAGGACTGGGTTACTTGATATTTTTAAGAAGGCGGAATGAAAAGATTTTATCTGTTTTAAGCCAATGAAGACATGAAAGCTGCTGCCACTTTCTCTGAGTCATTATGTAGTGGCTGTCACACAGAGAAATGAATGCACCATCTAACATCTGTACTTCAGTGTCAACAGGCAGTTCAACCAGCAAACAGAAGTGAATTCGCGATTCATGTGGAACGTGTGCATTTGAATCTTGTGTTGAGTTTGTTTCTAGAATTCCTCCTGAAATTTGAGCCAGTCATTCTGGGGAAATTATTTGGGATGTAAATGATGAAAATAGCATATTGTTGTTAGTTCAGTTTTTTTTTTTCTCTCTACATCCTTGGGTTCCTAAGGAACATAGAAGCAGCCAAAATCACAGTCTCTCAGGGATGAGACTCTTTAGCCCTAAAGCCAGTCCTTAGTCCAGGGATTACACTGCCGAAGCATTCCCATCACAAGTAAGTCTCTAGTAAAAGCGGCCATTTGTATTTTTTTCCTTGAAATCCTTTTTTTTTTTAATAAAGCTGTCTGGAGAGATTTTCATTGTTCTTGTCAGGCTTTATATCTGGCAAGCTGCATTCTCTGGCTCCTCTAAAATATCTGTGTCAAGATGTACAGTCACATGTCACACAAGAACCTGAGTAGGCAGAATAAATCAAGGTGGTACCAATCCCTGCACCACAGAATCATGGACTTTAACCTTCCAGGATCATCGAGCCCAGTTTTTCATTTTAGGGTGGAAGACTGAAGACCAGATAGGTTCCAGCACTTTCCCAGGATCACAGACTCCATTAGTGGGCTAGAAACCATAGTTTCTGGCTCCCAGATTTGTTGTTTCTAAATCCATTTGCCCTGAGATCTTCTCCTTGCCTTTCCTGTGTTCCCCTGTGAAAGGCTGGCCTCTCCCAAGTTCTGTTGTCAGCTACCTTCCACTGGTTTAGGGTGCTGGAAGGCACTGGTGGAAGATCAGAAAAGGTGGGAGGAAAGAAGCATAGAGGGTCTTAACCCATGATGATGAAAATAAAAATTTAACCTTTATTTATAAGACAAACATCTTCAATGCTCTCAGGGGCTGGCAAGATCATGTAAATGAATGAAGCAGGCCCAGTGGGCACCATCAACAGCACTCAGCCCATCTGCAGAGGACAGGCTACCCTGTGGTTGCAGACAGCTGCTGCCTTGTTCAAAAGCCGGCTTCTGCTGCCAATTCTTCTGTTGTTGTTGTTGCTGTTTTTTAATTCAAATATGTCATCCAGAACTGTGTGTAAGATTCTCTTATTTTTAAACACTAGCATTTAGATAGCATTTCATTTTTTATTTGTTATACCATATGGCCAAACGCAATCTAACTGTGGGAGGAGCCTAGCGAAGACTGCGACCCTCAGCCGCTCACCTGGGGAAGAAACACGTGTGGAAGCATTCGCAACCAAGGGCAGAGTCCTGTCACTACCTGGGTAGTTCATCTCCTTGCCTTCTACAGAGAACGGTTGGTTATTTCAAATGATCATTTTATCTCAGCACGGTTACTTAAACATTCCACTACACACTACACTCGGTGTATTTAAACACAGACCACCCATGATCCTATACCCTTTGTGGGAGTTACAGGGTAGCCTTTGATAAGGAACCTGAAACGGAGCTGCAAAAAAGCAAACAAACCCTGTTGTAAGTGCATGGCTTACCTTCAGTTATTATCTACAAACAAACCCCGGTAATGAGGTTTGGGGTTGCTCTCGATTGCATGCTGATGATAAATTCTCTGTGGAGCGGACGGAAACCCATTAAGCATGCTTGCTTCTGCCACCGGTGGCTGTTAATTTGACAGGACACTGTCACATTAAGTAGAACAAACATGTTTTCGCCTAGTCGGCCATCCAGAACCGACATGGCTGTTACTCCAACAACTGGATATTGATTGGAATCACTCACCCCTTCCGACCCTCCACTGGGAGGTGGAGAGCAAGCTTGGGCTGTTCAGGGTTTGCTTCTCAGGCACACATGAGTAGCATGTTAAGGAGAGCCACAAATTTTAAGCCGTTTAGCTCTTTGTCATGTTCATCCTTCAGACACTGCCTGGTTCTCCTTTTCATCAGTGGGACAAAGGTTCTGAATAAATCATTGTGCTTATTAATTTTATGGATCTACACCTCCCTCTGGGAGGGATGTTGTTTTTAGCATTTACAGCTTTATAAATGCAAGGCATCCAAAGGCACTAGGAAAAGATTCTATCAAAAGTCCAAAAAGAAACTAAGAAGTTTAAAATCCCTTGAGTTTTAAAAGGGGAGGATAGACTCTGAGCTCTTTTTAATCTATGTCATTAGGAGACATCCACTTGGTTTTCAAATGACCAACCCGTTTGCCGGATATAATCTTAAAGTCCTCTTTGAGGCAAATTCACTAGAATACAACTGATACTTAACCCATTTTTAATTTTTGGTTATTATATACCTACATATGTACCTAACATTCAGCAGAATTGGATTTTCAACCAGTAGCTGATTTATCATAAATAGAATTTAACCTGTGCAGTTTCTGAGCTCTCATTTACCTGTGACTTTGGGTCATTTTGAGTTTATTCGGTGCCTTGCTCTATGCATTGAATTCCATGCTCAATACGAAACCTCCCGATGGAAAAAGACCTTTTAGTCCTTTGTTCGCTCCAAAACGTTCCTAAGTTTGGTATTTGCTTGAATGCCTCCAGTGATAATAAACTCACTGTAACCCTAGAGAATTCTATTAAAAAGTTATTGTTTTATTTGGCAAAAAATATGTTGGCATAATCTTCCGCTCATTGGTCATAGATCCAGTTATACAGTATAGGTCAAACCCCTTTTCTACGTGCAGTTGATTAAATTATTTGAAAATAGTTACGATGTTCTCCTTCTGTCTTTTTTAAGCTAAACAAAAAAGTTTTCTACTGTTTCTCCTACGGCAGGGTCTGCGAACTGTGGTCTAAGAGCCACATTCAGCATGCCACTTAAGCATGTAAATGAGCTTTTTTAGAACATGTCCATTCATTTACATATTGTCTGTGGCTTCAGCACCGAGTAGTTCCGATGGAGACATTCTGACCCACAGAGCCTACAATATTTAAGTGTCTGGATATATATGTTTCCTGGCTTTTGTCCTCAGTCCTACGTAGTGACATGTCAAGCCCCTTCATCTTTGTCATTCTTTCCTAGTGCCTTTCAGTTTTTCACTCTCCAAGACAGTGGCCCCAGAACTGAGACATTGTGTCACTTTTTCTGAAGACTCTTTGTATTAATGCAGAGAAAAGTCCCTTAGCTTACAAAAATTCTCCATCTTAAGCACAAAGAAATCCTCAGTTAAATCAGTAGGATTAGCCTGGTTTGTGGAGGAAAAATAAAAATTTTTGTAGTTTTTCTCCAAATCTATTCTTATTTTAATGTTTCACTGTTGCTTGAAAATATACTTTCAAATACTTATTCTTGCATAGCCAGGGCTGTCCAACCTTTTGGTGTCTTGGGCCACACATTAAATACACAAAAACTGACAAAAACTGATTAGCAAAAAAAGAGTTTTTAAATGAATTTACAATTTTGTGTTGGGCCTCATTCATAGTCATCCTGGGCCACACACAGCCCACGTGATGCAGGTTGGACACCCCTGTTTGATGCTGTATGATATGCTAAATAAAAGACATCTGTCTTCCACAAAAGAGAGCACGTTTGGTTGTATGAAGAAAATATTTATGAATTAATGTATTTATTTTATTTCTTTATCTCTCTTCAATTGATTATCTCCCTTCAGCTCCAAAAGGCACAGTGGTTTGTCTGCTTGTTGCACTATATTTCCCCAGGGCCTAGAACAGTACCTGACATGTAGTGCATGCTCAAGAAATATTGGTTTTATGAGGGCACTAATTAAAAGAGGAAGACAAAATATCAAACTTTAACTAAATATTACATTATGTGACAAAGACTGAATGAAAAATAGGAGCTCTGGGTAGAGATGGACCAATATGGTCTAGACATAGAGCTGAATGAAAACTTTACATGTCATCTAACTTCTCTTCTAAAAGTAGGAGTCCTGTTTATAGTCTTCAGATGAACATTTCTCACCTACATCAGAATCTTCTAGCTCACTTCTTAAAAACAAGAGATTCTTGATACCCATGACTGACCTGAATCAGAATCTTTGGATGCCAAGTCCAGAAATATGCATTTTTGGCAAGCACTACAAGTGAATCTCTTGAGTCCAAAATTTGGAAACTACCTCTCTCAGCAGGAGGTGACATAACCTCTATGTGAATATTTCTAGTGATGAAGCAACCACACTACCACAGGCCAGCTTTTACTTTTGTTAGCTTTAGTTGTTGGGGGAAAAAAAAAATATTTATCAAGCTGCAATCTGCCTGCAGTAATTCTCAGTCATTGGTCTAAGTTGTATCCATTAAAGTCATCTGGAACAAACTTTATTTTTTCTCCTCCACGTGATAGCCCTTCAAATGTGTGAAAACCCCTATAAAATTGCTTCTCTAAGCTAAGCTTTTATTAGATGCTTTTATTTTTGTTGTTGTTCACTGACAGAACTATCTGATGTCTATCCAGGGTTCTCAATCTGTGCTGCCAGAGGAACCTGGCAGCCACCAAAGGGAGTAAGTGGTTCAGGAATCCAGAGAAAAATCTCTCTCTTTTCCACTCTGAGGAAAACAATGTACCACAGCCCCTCTCCTCATCCACATATGAAGCCACACTGTGTGCCCCCTAGCCTAGCCCTTAATGTTGAATCTCAGCATACTCTCTGGAAGGGGGCAAGGGGAGCCGAGCTCATAGATCACGAGTTCCAGCCTCCACACTATTTTTGGCACCATCCTGACAAGTTTTCATATTTCTAACCTCTGTCCTAAAGTGTGTCTCCTGCCCGGGCTGGTGCGGCTCAGTGGATGGAGCGCCGGCCTGCGAACCAAAGGGTCGTTGGTTTGCTTCCCAGTCAGGGCACAGGCCTGAGTTGCAGGCCAGGTCTTTTGTTTGGGGTGTGTGAGAGGCAACCACACATTGATGTTTCTCTCCCTCTCTTTCTCCCTCCCTTCCCCTCTCTCTAAAAATAAATAAAATATTTTTTAAAAAATAAAAAAAAAAGTCTACCAGTAGAGACCAAGAATAGTTGTCAAGCATTAAGTCATAGAATCAGGCTTAACCACTAATTAGTTCTGTCACCTTGGGTGACTATCGTTTGGCCTTTCTTAGCCTCTGCTTGTTTGATCTATAAAATAGAGTGGGAGAATCAGTGGTAATATGTATTTAACATAGAACCTGGTATGTGGGAAGTTTTTGATAAATACTGATTATTATTACTACTCTCCAAGTAAAATGAGACCATTACTTCCCAGAAATCCTATGAGTGCTATAATTTTTTATTTACATTCTCATCTTCTCTTACAGATGATGAACTCCTCAAGGCAGGGACCCTTTCTGACTTATCTCCAGCTACAGCTACTAAAGGACCACTGGGGAGAGCTGAAATAATCCAATACTCCCTAAGTCTATATCCCTACACCTGATCCCCTGGCCTGGCCACAAGGTTTTAATTCTGCACCTGCCTTGTGGACATAAGGATGAGGTTCAGTCTTGCTCCCTGTTTGTTCCTACTTCTAAGCCCTGGGAGTAGCTACCCTACCTACTTTAGTTGCAGTTCCTATGATGTAGAGTTGCTTGGATATCTGGCCAGCACTCCAGCCAGGCCTGCCCTGTCACTCCAGAGAAGAGCAAAGCAGGAGAACATGAAAGATGCCATGTTACCAGGTGGGTACACATCAGTCTGGTCTGACCATGTTATTTTGGTTTCAACTGCTGTGCTATGCAGATAAAGAATAAAAGCAACACATCATTAATATTTCATTGCACTATCAGTGATGAAGTGTCGATAGGGCTGGTTCAACAAGACATGGGATTCTGTGGGTAAACCCCTGAAAATTTCATCAGTATCAGCTCTAGAAACCAGAAGGAATGATGATGGTATCATGTCTTAAAAGCAAAGCGCAGGTGCTGAGTTTGACCTCCTTTGTCTTTGTGGAGGTAACTCAACACCCAATCAATCTTAGAATGGGAGTGTGAGGCTTTGCACGGAAGAGGCTGGCGCAATTCAGCTGAGTGGGCGGGTTGATGGAAAGTGACTCTGGCATTGCTGAGTTCAAATGAAATTAAGGATTCATGAGCGCACACAGGCAGGCAGGCAGGCATAGAGCCCTGGGTGAATGCGGAATGAGTCACAAGGGAGACCTGACTAGGCTTCGAATCCCAAATAAGCAAGGAATTGCTTTTTGATGATGCCAAACTATAAATATCATCACCTCAGAAAACCAGGCTCTCCTTCTACAACGTCAGGAATGAGCAGAAAACACTACAAGGCCAAATGTGTGTGTTATAGATGGGCATAATGCTATGCATAAAATACACTGCCATTCTGAAGCCTTTCTTGAAAGAATTTTTAGGAAACATATTTTGTAAGCTATTATTTTAATAGCCTTTTAATCATATTAAAAAATCACAGAATTCAAGCAAATTCAGTTTCTCTGGGCTAATTACCAAGCGATAAAATTAAAAGCATTTTCTTGGGTCCTACTCAGAGTCTGGTTCTGTGATCGCTGATGTCAAAGTATGACATGTCCTAGAAATGACCATATATTTCAGGATTGATTGCTTCGCTTATTTCTCTAGCTCCTTACACCCTTTCAAATTTTAGTTCTTTTAACTAAGGACAGAAAACAGAGCAATAGCATTTGTATTTTTTGCCAGAATTTTCTTAAACCCATTGAAAAGAGTGTGTCCAGAATCCTTGGGTTTAAATCTTTGATGGCACTGTGCTTGCCCTGAACAACCCTTGCAGAATCCCTTCAGGACTTGATGAATTAGTGCAGATCTTGCTCCCAACCTGGAAAGGTGTTAAGTGCTGGCGACCTCTCCAAATCTGCAAGGGTCAGTGGACCTTATTTTCAGCAAAACAGTGCCCAAATAATTTGCCAAAAGAGAGAAATCTGAAATTCTACTGATAATCTAACCCTGTTCTGTACTCTCTGTGTGCATGGGAGAAAGTGACACACGCTAACACTGGAGCCATGTGTGTGAATGCTTTAAATACATACATGCATGGACTTGTTACAGTGCTGTGGTCTTACCCCTGCGTCTTTCAATAGAATGTGTCAAACACAGAGAAAGAAAGACCTAATTTAGGGGAAGTAAGCAAGCTGTGCATGGAGGGACCTGGACCGACATGGCTGTATATACTCTAATGTTTGGAAGCTGATTAACCTAAAGCAGGTCAGAGCTCTAGAGCACATGAGCAGAATTCCATTAAAGCAGACTGTGCATCATCTGGGAAGAGCTCATCTACTTACTCTGATCTCATCCAATTTCTGACTGGTGCCTCTGTGGTTATTGGTGAACTAAATGGGAAGAGGCAGAGCTGCTAGCTACTTTGTGTTCCTATCTTTACAAACATCTACTAAAATAGTTCCAGCACCTAACCAGACAAATGCAAATAAAATATTATCTATTTGATTAATCACAGCAATATCACAGAACATTCATCTTATATTAAAAAGATTCATTCGCCTTCCAGAATTTTCTGGGAATTTTTATTGTTTCCTCCATTTATATGGTAATGTGAAAGGAAGTTATGTTCTATCATTCCAACACTTCTCTTTTTCTTCAATGAATTTACATCATGAAAATTTCACAAATCCCTTTTAATACTTTAAAATTACACTGTGGGCTCCTCAGCAGGATTTTTATTACATAAATAAAACACTGTCTGCGTTTAAACTTAAGTACATATATTTTCTCTTCTCTGTAAAGAATTATATCACGGAGTGCATGACACTGATGTATTTTTACTCCTTTGGTCCTCTCTCACAATATGCCTGTACATTAGAACCAGGTTTGGGGTCCACTAAAATCCACCTGTAAGTGTGACATATATTAACAAAAAAATGTACTAATGTTTTCCTTAGAATAAAAGCACATGAAAAATGGCTTGGAATCTGTGGCTGAAAATAATAGAAAAGTTAACATCTATGAAAGTGCATGAAATATCAGAATAAGATTTGGAAAAAAACTTCTCATTCAGGAAAGTATGCAGGTTCAAGCCCTATAGACCACTCACAGTCTAGCCTCAGACCATCCTGTAGGCCTCCCTCTCTCCTTTATTCCCTTTACTAACCCACCCCTCTAGATATATTTGGTTAGTCTAAACTCCCTGGATGTATGTACTCCCATGCCTCCTGCCTGACATTGTTGCTCTATTCCCTTCGCCATCCCTTCTTCTCATTCCTTCTCTACCTGTTAAGAGCTATTTATTCTTCCAGACTCAACCCAGATTTTGTCATGGACACTTTGTTGAAAGTCTCCCCCTTGCCCAGCTCAAAAGAATGTCGGCCTCTGACATTGCTGGCACAGTGTAACTCTACGTTCCTTAGCCCCTAGTATGTTGTAACTGGCCTAAGCAGTGAATGAATGACTATGTTGACCAATCATCAGTGAACAAAACCTAAAAACTTTCTTCAGCTTCAGTGACCTCCTCTTTCTGAATCACATTTCCCACTAAATTACACTTGCCCTAATTTTTCAGTGAACCCTCATTGGTGAGTGAAGTCCTGGACCTGTCCTATCAATGTCTATATTTCCGCCACCAACAAGCCCACTGTACTTTCTTTGGGACTTTCTGACACAATTTTAGACTAGAACACCAGACTGAGTGAGAATCAAGAGACTGACAATTTGGTTGCAAATATTCTATTAACTTAACTGTAAAGCCTGAGCAAATTTCTCTTCCTTTCTGGGTCTCTGTATGCTCAGTTATAAAATTAGAAGAGTACACGATCGCCTTAGGTCCCTCTCAACTTGAGAAAACACTGTGGTTGACAATGTTTTGGGGGAGTTGCGCCCCCTATAGGAATAACTGCAGTTTCATGGAGAATTCATTCAACAAATATTTACTGAGTGGCTGCCTCTGCCAGGCATTTTTCTAAGATCTGGAAATACAGTAGTAAATTAAACATAAACACCATTGGCATAGCTTACTTTATAGTGGGGTAGGAAAAAATAGATGATAACTTATCTATGTATGTGTATGTATATGTATCTGTTAAATCAGGTGGTGATAAGCAGTAAGTGCTATGGAAGAAAAAACTTAAAAACAGCAGGGAAAGGGATTTATATGGAAGGGGACCGCCATTGAGGTAAAAGGAGGATAGATGGCTTTATGATTTTATGTAGTATGTTCAGAGATGGCCTCACCTATAAAGTGACAAGTGAGTTGAGAGAGAGAGAAAAGTGTTCCAGTGAGAGGGACAGCGATTACAAAAAACCTGTGGCAAGAGTGTGACTGGTTTGTTCAAAGAAGAGAAAGAAATCAAATAATGCAACAGAACTGGAGAGAGGGTGAGAAATAATGTTGAAAAGTTCGGACTAGAGGAAACAGATCGTTAGGGCCTTATTGGCCATAGTAAGTGCTTGTCTTTGAGTGTGATGAGGAACTAGTAGAGGAATCAAAGGAAAAGTGTGAGATTTGATTCAACATTTTGGATTGATCACTGAGAGTTGCATTGAGAACAGTGGGAGACAGTCAGTGAAGCACATAGTTAAGGTTATTGTAATAATTAATCCACATAGAAAATGGCTTAGACTTGAGCAGAAGCAGTGGAGATGGTGAGAAGCCTTTAGTGTCCATATTTATTGCGAAAGAGCTGAGAGAATTTGGCCATTGACTAGTCTTGTGCAGAGAGAAACAAAGAGGCATTATAGTTATAGTGTTGGTGGCCTCAGCCAGTGGACAGACAGAGCTGGCACTCAGAGAAGACTGCAGGAAGATCAAGAGAAGCAGGTTTAGTCTGGCAAGAATATTCAGGAGTTCAGATTTTAACATGTAAATTGGTAGTGCCTCTTAAAGTAGGTATGTCAAGTAGAGAGTAGAGTAAGAGCCTAGAATTCAGGAACGAGGTCTGGGTTAGCAATATACATTTTGGAGTGCTCTAGATAGAGATGGTTTAAAAGGTATGGGAATGGGTGAGATTGCCAAAAGTCTAAATGTAGATAGAGAAGGAGGAGGTGACCCAAATACTGGGTACCAGAGAACACTAAGAATAAGAGATAGAGGTGATTAAAGGGAACCAGCAAAACAGATTGAGAAGGAGTGATCAGCAAGGTAGAAAGAGAGCCAAGAGAAAACAAGTCCTGAAAGCTAAATGAAAAAGCATTTAAAGACGGTGTCAAATACAACCGAGAGATAAGTTGTGGTAGAACTTGAGTCAACTTTCAATTATTGGGAGTCTGTTTCTCATTGTGGTCATTCTAGACCCTGGGTCAACCTGGGATACCATATTCTCATCATGGTGTGTGTGAATTCATGTGACCTGGAGTTATACTGCACAGAGCCTGAGAAGATGCACGTAACAGCCTGAACTATAAAGGGCCTTCTGCAAAGTCTCCTAAATTAGCATTGGTAAGTGACTGGGTAAGAGTAAGCAGGTCTGTTTCAGGTGTACACATGTATTTCCACTCTACCACACCTGTCCTCCTGCTCACCCCACATACTTGGTGTGTCATCCTAAAAGCAAAGAAAGGCATATTCACCATGCTGTTCTTCTGAAAAGTAAATGGGCTTTGTATGAACAATGGCACTAGTTGTTTATATTACTATTATACTATTACTATTAACTGCTTATATTTATTGAGTTATTAACAAGTACTAGTTATTATTTTAAACATTTTACATATATACTACAAGTTCTGTAAAAAGTCCCAGCCATTGTTAATATAATGAGAATGGTTTGCACAATATTGATGTAACCTGGCAGCTAAGGAGAGTGGACTGAAATGAGCATGCGTGAACAATGATGACTTCACTGTACTAGTCAATAGGGGATGGTAGACATCATTCAGTGAACATATACTATGTAGCCATCACATTCAAAATGACTGAGTAGAGCAATGAATATGCAACAAATTTTGCATTAAGCTTGAACATTCCTCTGCAGAAATTATTCAGATGATTCAGAAGGCCACAGCTATGGGCCACTAGTGACTGGCAGCTTCATCATGACAATGCACCCACTCATAAATCACATGTCTCATGCAGAATTTTTTGGGTGAAACATCAAATTACCCAGGTGACTCAGCCCCTCCCCTACAGCCCAGATATGGCACCCTGCAACTTCTGGCCTTTCCAAAAACTAAAATCACCTTTGAAAGGGAAGAAATTTCAGACTGTCAATGAGATTCAGGAAAATATGACAGGGCAGCTGATGGTAATTGGGAGAATTGTGTGAGGTCCCAAGGTACCTACTTTGATGGGAACTGAGGCATCATTGTCCTATGTATAATGTTTTTTGTATCTCTTTTCAGTAAATGCCTATAGTTTTCATATTATATGACTGGATACCTTCTGGACAAATCTCATATATATATCCTCATAAATCCTCATGATATCCTCCAAGTTTGGTATTAATATCACCCTGATTATCAAATGAAGATATTAAAAAGCCTTACAGAGGTGGCTTATCTGAAGTCACCGTAAGTAATGGGAGATTCTGTTTCTAAACCCAAAAGTTTAGAAACTCTGGGGCTCTCAGGGGGAGAAATAAGAAAAGAAACTTTCAGTTCTTTTAAGCATCCTGTTCCTTGGATAATTCATGTACTTTGAAGTCTCTGTCATCAACTGTTCTTTTTTGTGATTCCCAATAAGGCTGAGTTACCTGGAACCAACCCCAGACTTTTCTTGAAACTTGAAATGCAGACAATAGATGAATTTGCCATCCCCTGAGACTGTTAGCTACTGATATAAAAGGTGTCTCATGGCCAGACTGACCAATAGGTAGCCAAGAGCCATTTGAGTGGTAGACTTCCATTCTTTCAGAACTATAAAACTGACCCCAAAATGGTTATTAGCTGGCATTTCTGCAAGCACATCACCATATAATCACTGGCCTCTGAGTTCACTTTTCTGGTCACACTTCAAGGTTATATACCAATGACTGGGCAATAGTTAGATTTATTAACATCCTTGTTATCACAAGTACTGACTTGGCAAGAAATAATATAATTTTTTGTTTAAGTTACTGGTGGCTGAGATGGCTGCTTTAAAAATTTATAAATTTGAAATGTCAAGTCGTTTGTTAGCAAAGAGAATCATGCAAATTCCCTTGTAGACAGAAGAAATTTTGTAAAGACTTGTAGACACAAGAACTTTTTGTGCTATTGAAAAAAACTGGTTTTGAGTCCTCTCTCCTCCCCTCAAAAAGACATACATATAAGTTTAGGTTATAGGTTTGCCTGCTTGTTCACTGAACAAATATTCTTGGAAAAATCTTATTTCATGGGGGACATGGTGAGAAGACACTAAATCTCTATGTTTAATGGATACCAGAATACTTTCTTGGACTGTTTCCATTATTCTTATTCTTTTCCATTCCCTATGACAACCTTGATCACTTCAGGTAAATTTGTGAAGTGTCAGGGAACAGAAGAAATGACTGGCTCATTCTCAGCCAGGAAGATGTGCTCTGGAATTGGACTTCCTAACCATCGTGATAAGCTGCACTGAGTCATCCAGAGCCTTATCTGCCTTCCCCTATTCCTCACCCAGAACTTTCCATATACCTTTGCAATTAGTCACATCGGGATCAGGCATGTGGTCTCCAGCTGTGATCTCATGTACGTGTGTGTGCTTGAAGACATATGCATTCAGGTCCACCGGCCCCCACCGGAAACAAGCCTAAGTTCCCCACTTCATTAGCGGAAGAGTCTACCTAAAAGAGAGTTTCCTAATATGAATTAAATCTGAGCTCTGATCCCATTTTTCCTTTCTCAATGGCATAAGGTAACAAAAACATCAGGTTTGAAATCACATAAAGCCAGGTTCACATTCCCATTCTACATTCTCATTCCTAAGCCATCTTAGGAAATCATTCATCCTCCCTGAGCTTTGGTGTTCTCATCTGTTCAAAGGGAATAAATAGACCTATAATGCATAAAATGTACTTACATACAGCAAGTACACAGACGGCCACTCCTTTAATTTGGACATCAATGAAACTTGAAGAGGAGTATCTTCAGTCACTTTCTTTAATATTATCATCCTATTCTAGAAAAATAAAGTATCAAGCTGTTCTTTATAAAGTGAGAGAATTTAACTCACAGCTGTCTCGAATTTAGAAATCACCTCACAACCAGGTTAAAGCTGTAACATGAAATATTTGGTCCAGCTTTAGCCATTTGGAGAGTCTTACAAAACTCCAATTAAAAGATGAATACGGCTTTTCACGAAGATGGCGCCCAAAGTAAAGCCCCTGCCCCTCCCAAAGCCAAAGCCAAGGCAAAAGCTTTGAAGGCGAAGAAAGCAGTGCTAAAAGGCGTCCACAGCCACAAAAAGAAGAAGATCCACACGTCACCCACCTTCAGGAGGCCTAAGACATTGCAGCTCCTAAGGCAGCCTAAATGTCCTCAGAAGAGCACCTCCAGGAGAAACAAGCTTGACCACTATGCCATCATCAAGTTCCCCCTGACTACTGAGTCAGCCATGAAGACGATAAAAGACAACAATACACTTGTGTTCATTGTGGATGTCAAGGCCAACAAACACCAGATCAAACAGGCTTCATGAAGAAGCTGTATGACATTGATGTGGCCAAGGTCAACACCCTGATCAGGCCTGATGGGGAGAAGAAGGCGTATGTTCAACTGGCTCCAGACTATGATGCTTTGGATGTTGCCAACAAAATTGGGATCATCTAAACTGAGTCCAGCTGGCTAATTCTAAATATAAAAATTTTATTCCGTAAAACACACAAACAAAAAAAGATGAATATGCTCATGTGCCTCAAAAGGACCTTCACAACCACTGAGAGTGAATGAATAATAACAACAGCTACTGTTTATCAAGTGCTTCATCTTACTGCGGCATAATGTATTACCCCCAAGCTTAAGGTAACAGATATCATCTCACACATTTTTTTGTTGGTCGGGATCCAGAAGCAGTGGCGGGGTAGTGCTGGCCCAGTGTCTCTCAGGAGGTTGCTGTGAAGATGATTGTCAGGCAAGTTACCTGAAGGCTAGAAGACCTGTTTTTAAGCTCCCTCACATGGTTATTGTCAGGCAGATTCAGCTCCTTACTGGCTTTTTACTAAATGCCTTAGTTTCTTGATCATTCAGGAGCTTACATGTCCTAATAACATGACGGCTGGCTTCCACATGACCAAGAGAGCAACTAAGACACAGTACACAGAAATGACATATCATTACTTCCTTTATAATCTATTCACTGGAATTAAGTCACCAAGTCCACCCTGTATTAAGGGGATGGAATTTGAGCTCTACCTCTTGAAGATAGGAGTGTCAGAAAAATTTGTGGCCATATTTTAAACGCACCACAATATGCTAAAAACCATTTTAACTATGCAAAGTAGATTATTTCTATTGAGTTTATACCATAACTCTTCCACTTTATGATGAGATAACTGAGGCTCAGAAAGTTTAAGATACTTAGGGATGTGGTCATACTGGGATTCCAAACCACTCAGAGTGAATGTAGAGCCCAAATGTTTTGTTTATCAAAAAAATTAATTTTCAGTAAAAAGTGTAATAATTTTCTTTTAAACTGATAATCTATATAGCCTATTTGACAATGCTTTAGTAAATAGAATTTTAGATTAAACAGACTATATCAACCTCTGACAACACCAAATAATTAAAAATTTACTGCTTATGAATTAGGATCAGTTGTGACTAGTAAATATAAGTCTACAATATTTTGCTGTAATCATTGTACCTCATTCTCAGATACCATTAATTTCAGAATATTTTTTAAAATACAGTTTTGGGCTGTTTATTCATTTTAGTTAGCCAGGATGGTTAAACATTCTAAGAACTACCTACGAAACCTGGTGTGAAATTATCTTAGTATCTTTTTCACCCCCTATATTTTCTTATGGTCTCAGATTTATTTCCAATTATCTCATAAACATGAGGGACTGGGTGATGGGTGAGCCGCAATGAGTAATAACTTACGCTGTCGTTTAAGTGCTTCATTCCTGCCAACATGTTTTTTTCTGTTTAATTTGCTAGGAGATAAAATTGCAGTTGTTAAGCAAGTCAAAGCAGAAGGGGGAAGAGTCAATGATCCAGATCACAGCTTCAGTAACAGCAAGGGAAAAAAAATGTCAGCTAGATATTAATCAAATAAATAATAAATGAGAGGCAGAGGGGGAGGAAAAAAGGAAGAATGAGCAGATGAAGGAATGAACGGAAGAGTGAATAAAGTGTGTGTTGGAGGGAAAAGAATGGTGTCGGTAAAATGCTTTGCTGTGGCAAGGAGAATAATAGTGTCACAATTTTGTGCAAAAACCTTCCACAGTTCTTTACTGTCTACAACAAAGATAGGCAAACTACAGCCTACTGCCTGGCTCCAGCTGCCTGTCCCCAAGAGGGCTAGCACCTGAGGGCAACAGCCACAGCCTCCCAGAAGCTTGGAGAGAAGCTCTTCAGTTCTAAATCATGACTTTGGAGGCACAGCACAGAACCCTTTCCCCTCTCCAATCACCCTTTGCTGCTTTTGACAGTACAGTTTGAATGCTGGTATGGCGATAAAGGGAAATATTCTAATTAAAAGATATTGAACCCAAATCTCAATCATTTATCTGAAAGCTAAAGATAATATATATGTTCATCAAAGCTATTATAATAAGCAGTAAGTGAAATAAAGCAAGTAAAGCCTCTAGCATGGTATTAGGTGGTATCAGCTGCTATTATTATTATTATCGTTAGTTATATTTTAGGCTTTAGGAACTCATTATTCTAGCAAATGATCCTCAGTTAAAAATGAATATGTAGTTTAAAAGATATAAAAATTCAGGGGTCATTGCTATTGAGATCATTAAGCATGCTCAATAAATGGCAC
>VMDR010012057.1:0-27259 GCA_007922815.1 Macrotus californicus
AACATTTACAGTTACTATAAATAACAGAATAACACAAAAGTCTATTGTTAAGGTGTGTGTGACTATGTGGGCCCAGGATGGCACAAAACAGCTGATAATGGCCAGGAACACCAATATTTAACATAAAAGGCAAGGTTTTTTTCAGTTTATGGGTCTCCTAAGCGTGCTGCATATTGTTTTAAAATAAAAATATGCTATGCTTTTTGGAGAACCACAACAACAGTGGTTAATTAAGATGTGCCTGGATTAATTACTCTGATAGCTATGCGATTCTGACATGGTTTTATTTGGGAATGGAAAGCTCTGTGAAACTTGGCAGTCATGTTTGTTTGGGGGCCAGAAATTAATTTCTACTGTAGACTTTCAGAACAAACTTCAGTAAAACACATGAAAGGGCACAGGCCTCCTAATGGAGACGAACTAATTGGCAAGATTTTTTTTTAAAAGTCCAAGAATATTATTATAACATGCATAATCTATTTGCCCTACTTGATAATCTAAGTCCCAATTAATTACTATATTAATTGCATCTGTGTAGTGCTTATAAAGAAAAATCTCAAAGGACTGTTGATAGGACCATTTCAATAAAAAGCTTAAGATCTTGATTAATTAAACAAGAAAAAGAAGTCTTAATAACATTATCACTCCAAGTATACTGGAGAGATCACAGGTCCCAGCTAATAAAGTCTAATTCTCTCTATACTCATTTACGAGAACCCTCAAGATAAAAGCAACATTAAACATGCCCAGTCTTCTTAAATGTCAGCTACATGAGTACTGCTTGTCCAAGCAAACAGGATACAATGTTTCTTTTATGTTTTTTAGACTGCTAAAAAAAACCCAAGTCACACCTCTAGCATTGTCTTTTTAAATCCTTAGATATATCCTTCTAAATCCCTTTAGCACCCCCTCTATTGAAAAAAGAAAAGAAAGAAACTTACCTTCCATAAAGCTAGTGTCAAAATGGCCAGAACCAATAATCCAAGAAGTATTGCTAGTATTATTACCCACAGTGGGACTGAGAAGGAAATGTTTGGGGTTGCCCAGATAACCGATGTCTTAATCTGAAACGGAAAACAAAGCAAATGAGCTGTAATGTGAAAACTCCTTGGTGAAATAGAGTGGTAGTTACCAACATAATATAGGAGGTAGTTGTGAAAGGACTCATATAAAAAACTGAAGTCATCCTGAGACTGAAGGGGCTATCACACTTGAACATGGATCTTAAAAACTCACAAGTTTTCGCGTCTCCCAGTTGCACACACTTTGTGGATGTTTGGCTTCCAATAGCCCAGAAACCCCAGAACAGAATTGAGGTGGACCAGGAACTGACGGGTGGAAAGACATGACCTTAAAGTGGGTGGGCTGGACCTTTTAGGGCAACAATGGCTAAAAGGAGACCCTACAAAAGGCCAAGTCTGTCCACTTGTGCTTCTCCACCAGCCCGAGCTGACCTCACTGAGAGGTGAGCTTGTGAACAACCACAGATGGCTGGAGGTGCAGGAAGGTTAGAAATCACCTCACCCAACCCCCCATCTCAGACGAGCAAAATGAGTCCTAGAGGGCTAAGCGAGTCACATAACAGTCAGTGCCAGTGCCTCTTCCTCCCTAGGTTCTGTGCCCTGTCGAAGAAGGATGGTCCAGAGTGTGAGGCTGGGCTCCTGGCATTTTATGGACATAACTACAGTAAGTGAAGTAAATGCTAATCGTCCTGAGGCTTCAGAGCTGCCTTTAATCCTAAATCTAATTTTCAGATGCCATGGTATCTCATTTCATTCCCCACTGTCGCCAGGGACCTTGGAGGTAAATGAGACCTTCCCAGTGGGATGGCGCGCTGTGTCTTGAACCACCCCTGCCCCTCCACATGGGCAGAAGAAGCTCTCCTACTGCGTACCTGCTGGGGGCCTGTGCCCCTGGACAGCCTGAGGGCAAAGAAGCTGCAGACTCCCTGACAAAACCAAGCAGAGACCCCACCATGTGGCTAACACCTTTTGTCAAAAAAAAAGAGAAATAAATATATTCTTAAATCCAAAATGTGCTTCACCAAGACAGGCCCATCTGGTTCCAGGGCCTCTGCTAAACTGGTTGAATGGATCTCTGCTTTAACTGAGCTGGTTGGAGGGATCACGAGTGCACTCCTGACACACACTCGCACACACTCGCAAACTCTAGGCCATGACTCTCTAACCCACCAGCGGGCAGAGGCTGAATTCACGGTGGAGGTCGTCGGCTCTCAAACGTTCCCTGGCTGGAATCACACGGGTGTCTTCACAGCCTGCAGTCTGCTGGGCCCTGACCCCACTCCTTCTTTGCTTCTGCCTTCTTAACTACAGCTGAGCATCCCGTGCATGCTCTTCTCAGCTTGTCAGGGTTTTATTGCTCCTTTCATCTCGGCCCACTTCCTCTACACAGCAGACATGCTGAAGACTTAATTCATTGGATTCTCCAGACTCAAATATCATTTATATTTAGACCAAACAACAGAATCAACAGCAGTGAAACTGCTCATCATTCCACAGGGACAACAGTGCCCGGGAACGGGTATGTGCTCTCCAGGAGAAAAGGGCTGGCTGTAACCTCCTCACTATCATACTTTCTTCCTCGATGGTTCACTTTCCGTGCCAGCGTTGCCCTGATGTCATCCAGAACGTCAGTAGGAAGCGTGACATTCCGTGACCACACTGGCATCACCCTCGCCACAGTTTAGGGACAGGACACATGGGGCATATACTGAAGGAACGCATCCCAGGAGCTCAAAGCAGTCACAACGCCACCCGGATTCTGCTGCCTAAGTAATTTATATAAAAACTATCCTTTCATGTGTCCTTTCTGTAGCATGAGCAAGTCAGAGGCTAGATCGCCTCTTAATCAGTTCTTTTCATATCCCGGTCCCTTAGTGAATCCCATCTGATAACATACATGAAGTTAGAATGCAATCCTAACATCGTGAGGAGCTTGGAAAGAGGGCGTGAAGCTGTATTTTAAAATGACCCTTTTACTATTGGGAGCAGACTGACACAGTTTTGGTAATGAGGATTTCAGAATTTTGGAACTAAAAGCGACGGCAGTGATCATGAAGTCACAGGCCAGTTACACTGCCCCAGGAGAGAAAATGTGGAGCCATGTAGAATTCTCAGGTTCTTTATGTTTTTTTTCTCCACAAGCGCTGAGCCCACGGAGGAGATGCAGTTTCAGTCTGTATGTTGTGCACGTGTTAACAGGTAGTTCACAGTGAGACAGGCAACAATGCTTGATGTTCCTTGTCCTGATTTACCTGGTTGATATCTTAGGTCACCTCCCCCTGTTGCAGGTTAAACACAGGACGCAGTCCTACTTTTGTCAGTAAAAATAAAAAAAAGGTGAAAGCTGCAGAAGTTGAAATAAAGACCATAGACTGTTTGATTTTTTAGTGTAATAAAAAGGAACGGAATGAGGGGACAGCCACCGAGTACTCTGCTGGGTCTCTGGCCGCTGTCATTGCAGGTTGGGGTGTGTTGTCTGTGCATTTGGTGTGTCTGCAGAAAGGAGCAGGGGAGGCCTCTTTCCAGGAACTACTGGTATTTGAAGGTTTGGGGTTTTTTTGTAAAAGTGATGGAAAAGTAGGAATAAAGCATTAAATTGAACATGATATGCTTAGTAGGGTCTCTTGAAGCAGAAAACCCCTTTATAGGTGTAATTACAAAATCTACTGGTTTTTTGTTTGCATTCTCTTCTAAAGATGCTGACAGCAGCATCTGTAAAAAGCCTGAGAGCAGATGATCACTACTGTCCTTTTCAGGTCCACCATTCTGCAGTTCTCATCACCACATTGTTGTCAGTCTGCTTCCAGTAACCTCATGTGCCTTTGAAAAATACCACTCCATACTTTCTCTGAATACTTTCAGTGTTAGAGTTACACATGTTGTATATATTTCCAATATGTCATCATGTGTAATTAACTAAGAGGAAAGAACATAAAGAATTTTAAAAATAGGCAAACTTGGAGCAACTGTCCTCCTGCACTAGCATTCTGCTCCCCCCGCCGGCTGCCTCTACGACATCCATGTGGCACTGAGGCTGCCCCATCTTCTCAGTCGAAACGGGTGCTGCTTCAAAGACCTTCCTGGGCCCCATCTGTTTCCCTAAACTTTTCGCTGCATAGTCACGGAGCCAATGCACTAGGGAGAGTGAAAGCACAGAGAGCCGACAGCAGGGCCCGCTGCACTGCTTCAGGTTCCCAGCGCAAGGGGCTGCTGCAGGGAGGTGGGCCAGCGTGGCCCGTCACTGGAACAGTCCCAGTCTTGCAAAGAGAGGTCTTTGTGAGAACACAGTGGTTTGGGACGTGTGACATGTGTCACATCCGTAAATGGCAAGGGGGCATTTCATCTGCAGATGGAAACAGGTAAAGCAAAGTCTTCCCTGAAACTCAATGTTCTGTGTAAATAAACTAGAAACTTGAACTGCAGGGCAAGCTGGAAGGAAACGACTTAATTGATCTCGTGTATTAGGACTGAAATTTATGTAAATCTGTATTAGTGCTGTGGAAATTATAGAATGGTTTGGGAAAAGCTTGGCAAAGAAATAAAATGTTGGAAAATACCAAAAATTTGTTACTTCTAATATTTATGTTTTTTCTTGCAGCTCCTTTTGACAAGCCCACAAGAAGCTTACATTAGCCACTGGATAATAAAGAATGAGAAAAATAGGTCTTAATTTTTAGAGTTTCTAATGACTAATCACTGACTTACAGTAAAAATGTTTCATTCATTTCAAATAAGAGTTATGAAACACCCCCTGTTCTCTGCAGTTCTGCAGGTGTTCTCATCAGCTCCAAGCTGGAGTCTTCTATCACCTGCTCTAGATCAGTGCTGTCCAACAGAAATATAACGCAAGCTTCATTTAAAATTTTAAAACTTAAAATTAAAAATTTTCCACTGGGCACATTTAAAAAAAAAGAAAAAGAAAGATGGGCCATTAATTTTAATATACATATTATTTAACTCTAAGTATCAAAACTATTTTCAACATGTAATTAATATAAAAATGTTCATAAGATATTTTGCATTCTTTTTTGTTTTTACTAACTCTCTGAAATCCAGTGTATATTTAATAGTTGCAGCACGTAACAATTGCTAAATTTTCAATAAAGTGAAATACAGTCTTACCAGAACAATAGAGCTGTGTTGAATGGGAAATAAACATTCTACACAGCTGCCGTTTTAAGTTGACATCTGAATGAGTTAAAGTGAGATATAACTATGAGCCCAGGCCTTCAGTCACACTTGTCCCGTTTCAGGTGCTCCCTAGCTGGTGTGGCAGCAGCTCCCACACTGGACTGAACAGCTCTCGAACGTCCTGTGAGACGGCATGCAATGCTGGGATGGGCTGCATGAGCCAGGCCTAAGAGTCCTTCACCAAGAAGGTGGTCCCAAGGCAGAAAATGGGAGGCACTTAGGACTAAAGGTCCACCTTCAGAACATGGACTTGTGATCACATATTTTAACTGCTTCAAGAAAGAACAGTGATGTTGAATAACTGAAATACTTCAAATTTAGGAAGAAAAAAATGAATTGCACACTAACTAATCAACAAATCTTTTTAATTCATTTTTATGTATCAAGAACCTATAGCTATTTAAGGAAATAGTATAAAGTTTTAGCAATTCACTTATTATAATTCTCTGCAATTTTAGGAAGGCGGATCAATAAACAGTAAGCGGTTTAGATTTCCTTAAAGTAATGCTAAGTAGAGAACATTTAATCTTACCTTCGTTCTGTCATAAATCTTGTTCTTTACTATGGATGAAAGACCATAAATAAATCTTTAATAGGCCCACATTTTCTCATTGACATTTATGATACGTTTTTGTATATTTTGACAAAAAACAAGGTAAAAGGGAAAAGCTCCATTGTGTTTGCCCTGTAATTAATGTTGTGTAAACACCGTTTAGTGGGGTCACAAGGATGTTTTAAGTAAATGTTCCAAGACACCCTACCTACAGGGCCATTTTCCCATAAAATGGACCCGCTGACCGCACATTTTAACAACATCCAAATAGCCCCGGTGAGACAAGGAGCCCCCCATCGTAAGTCTGAACTCTGAACAACTGTTCAATGTAAGAATTCCATGTTAAGTTGCTGAAGTTCTGCTGAAAATCAAGTGTTTTCACAGTTTATGAATGAGTTTTTAAACAAGGGTTTTCATGGCATACTCGTATTTTATAATAGGCAACTTCGGAGTAAAACTAGACAATAACACTCTCTTCTAGATGTAAGTTATGGAATTTGGCTTTAGTCACATGGAACACAAATGTCAAAATTAATTGGTAAGCAAAAAGAAAAAAGTGTTCAAATAACGGAGGGGTTTTTCCTGCTGTGCTGTAACGAATCGGTGTTCAGTCCTATCCCTCTGCTTCGTGTAACCTTCCCTTCGCCCCTGAACATGGCCAGCGCCACGGCACATGAAGAGTTCATTTTTACCAGCACAGACTCTATGCAAGAAGCAGATGGGGCTGCTATTTCTTCAGTATGGAAAGCTTATAGAGGCCTCGAGAAACGCTTGAATTATGGCCATGCTGAAAGGGAGTATAAACAAACTAATCATCCCACACAAGGGCCTAGGAAAACAAGCGAATACTCTCTAGTCTCATTACTGAAGAAGGAACTGAGAGACTTTGTCCCCAGGGGCAGAGAAGGGACTGGAGCTCTGACGGTTTTCAAGCTACCGGTTCCGGTGAGTTCTACCGCCGTAAAAGCAGTCCTCTCCCTCCAGGCTCTTTGCAAGGTAAGAATGGCAAGACTTTTGAGATTTCACTATAAAAAATGTCTGAATGTTTTTCCAATTACAGTTAAGTCCTCATTTAACATCATGGGCCGATTCTGTGACTTTAAGTAAATTTACATATAACAAAGCCAATCTGACCATGAGTTAACTGACAGAAACAAGAGTTAAGTTCCTAGGGCGTCTTACCAATGCTGTGACTGAAGAACACTGGACAAAACCATGTAATTCCAGGACCTGCTGGTACCTTCCCATAAATGGTGTGGCAAATCACCTACACCAGATAACAAGGCTGTTTTTTTAAAAATGCAGCAACAAGGGCGGTGGGGGTGGAGGAAGCATGTATTTGATCATTTTGTGGGCCTTCTGAGATGAGCTGAGAACAGCAGGCTGTCACCTGTGGCCAGCACGGAAAGACTCAATACTGTCGATGGAACCGACTGGAACATATGTTTTCGTTAATGAACATGTGCTCAGAGACAACAAAAGGGCCCAGATTTATCTCCCTTAGAGCTATAAGCCTTTGAACCTCTCTGGATGAACATTCTATATTAAAAACCCAAAGCCTCAATTTTCTAAGTTGAACATAAATCCAGCCTATAACAGACATCTTGTGAAAGAGAGGTGAACTAAATGGAGAAAGATGTGGCAGTGCTTGCTCTAAATGCCACCGAAGTTTACCAAAATAGTTTGACTGCAGTCTATTGCTGTGCCCATTACTGGGAGGGTTACAATTACTTTATTCCAGGGACCATGCTAGGGCTTTATGTACATAATTTTATTGTCTCAACAATTCTGTCAGGTGGGCATGGGTAACAGCCTCAGCAAAGTGGAGTGACTTCCTGAAGGTTTTCTAATTAACGTGGGGTGGAGCCAGGAAAAAGCCCAGGAAATGGGTTTTGAAGCTGTGCGTCTTCCTCTGTGCTGCCTGCCTGTGCCAGAGGTCCTCAGTCCCGGTTTCCCTGCAGAAGTGTCACTTGTAGGTCTTTTAAAGCACGGTGTCAAAGCCTCACTTCAAACACACTTGACCCTGATCGTTGAGGTAAAGACTTAGCGTAAGTTGCATGAGTGACAACTCTTTTAAGTACATACGGTGGAGAATCACTAATCAAAGGATTAATTTAATTTAAGTCACTAAAAGTAGTCAGGTTAGAAAGATTAAATATTATAATTCCATTTGAAGACCTCTGATGCTAAGAAATTGTGGTAGCACTAATTTGTACACCATCCAAAGCAACGCTTCTCCAATGGTGCTGTGAAAACGGTGCCTGACACTTTTGACAAAATGCAGGTCTGCAGTGAGGCCTGTTTCTGAATTTCTAACAATTTCCTAGGTGATGTAGGGGTTTTTGGTTTGTAAATTGCACTTTGGGGAACAAGAATCTGGGGACCAGAGTTCAAGTGGGGGCTGTCAATGTCCTGGGTGACCAAGAGGTGGAGGTTTAAATCTTAATATCATTTCCCAGAGTCCTGGCTGTGGCCACTTTCACCATCAAGGCAGAGTTTGGGGGACCATTGCCTGCTCCGCCCCTCTTAACCCATTTTGCCCTCTGCTCTTCATGGCCTTGTCAGGCTGCTGAGGATGCTAGCAGATGTGCTGTGACAGAGTTGGTCAGTGATGCTAAATAGCCTCAATTTTAAAAAATAAAATGTCACTCAAATGAAGCTCATAGTGTACTTTTTACTCCCCAGTAAAAATTATGGCTCTTTACATTAAAGGAAAGATTACTGTCCAATGTCACGCAGCTGGTCTGTGGCATCTGTCCCTAAGGAAAAGATTCGTCCCTCTCTACTCACTCATGTTAAAATCGAGCAATCAGTACAATTTCATTATAGTGATCATTGCTATTTGGACTTCTCTGAACCAAAATAGCTTGAATGAAAATTATATTAGTCCTGCCCTGTGATTGTTTTTTATGGGGGGGGGGCATAGAAGTTTACATTAAAAGTTTAAAAATTTGATCAAATGACACTAAGTAATTTCCAGATTAGAAGAAGAAAACAGTGATCTGAAGGGGAACTGTTCTCAAGTCAATGTAATAAGCACTTAAACCTAGCACAAGCTAGAACAGCAATTTAAAAAGTAATTATTTCAATGAAATGTTTCAATGCCTGTATATTTTTAAGATACTTACTGCTATGCTTCCCTCTGGGAGTTTTGCTGGCTGATCTTTATAAGGCATCTTCTTAACTTCAAAGGACACCAGGGATGCAAGAGAATAGGGATCATTTTTTCTCTGAAATTAAAAATATTTATTTAAGTATATTTCATATAAAGCGTTTAAGAGTTACACTGGCAGCTACCCAACTGTTTTCAGTGTTTTCCATTTCCAAAGCAAAACTTCCTCCTTTCTTCCTTTTCTTTTACTTTCCCCCATCCATCTATCCATCCATCAATCCATTATCCATCTGTCTATCCACACATCATCCATCCATCATCCTTCATCTATCATCCATCCAGACATCCATCCATCACCTGTCCAGATATCCATCCAACTGTCTATTCACCCAACCATTTGTCCTCTTCTTATTTTTAAAGAGAATTTGTCTTATTAACAAAAGACTTGGTACAATAAAGTTAAAATAAAAACCAGAAAATGAGCCCTCAAAAGGAGGAAGCCCAAGGATTTATATAGTTGCTACTAGTGAAGAACAAAGTGGAAACAGAGTGAGCTAAAAATTCTTGTCACAGAGGGAAATAGTTTAGAGAAAAAACTGGTACTGAGTTATAAAGAAATCTATCATATTTCACCTTATACAGAAGACGCAGAGCACTGTCTCAATGTTAGTACCATTAAGATTTTAGGTTGGTTGGGGGGCTGTCCTGCGCCATGTAGAATGTTTAGCAGCATCCCTGGCCTCTACCCACTAGATGCCAGTAGCACCCCTCCATTCCCAAGCTGTGACAACCAAAAGTGTCTCTAATTATTGCCAATGTCCCTTTAGGGCACAAAATTCCCCTAATTAAGAACTACAGACCTAGAGCCATGCAATGTTTTTGACAGTACTTTTCAGCAAAAGTTCTTTTTGTTTAATCGGTTCTCATTTTAACTGTTGATTAAAGTCAAAGGAAAATATTTTAGAGTAAATCAAGAAAAGACATTCTGAGAACTTAAGCTTCTGTGCTTCTCCTCCGTTTAACTTGGGGCAGTGATTAGATCTACCCAGTGGTAGCCTGGGCTGGCTCACCGGGCTCTGGAGAGACTGTTAGTTTCAGGAATGGTGAGTACCAGTTGTTAAATAGAGTCGTTATTAAAATTTAAATTACATACACATAAACTTCAGTAATTATATGTTTAACAGGTAATAAAAACTCAGTACTTACTACTTATTTTATTGCATTGTACTATTACTTATTCTCTAGATATTATTTATGTCTACTGGATCTGTAAGGGGAAATACTACACGATGGTGGGGCTACACATGCATCTCTTCCCAAGTCCACATTCAGCAACGTTGGCCACTTGAAATCTGCTCTGGGGACAGTATTTACACCACGGGAATCAGCAAATGCTACATATTGGAGCTTTTTTCCCCTTGCAGAATGCACTTTATTAAACATTCACCTGCAATTCACCATCCATGAGCCAAGGTTGGGTTTCTTGAGGCTAATCCAACAAGTTAGATTGTTAACCATTTTGTTTAAATTATTTGTATTTTCAAAATTTATTTTCTTCTCCTATGGCTGGTTTTGTCTTCCTTCAATAAACCCCATTTCCTCTACATGGTAAGGACAGGCCAGAGCACGCAAAACTTTTACATACTCAAAGGCCCTATCTTTGTCTTTTTCTTTCTTTCTACCCTGACATTCCAGGATAAGCAACTCCATTCACTTGGAAAAATTCTTTGTGGCTGTTACTTGGTTGATTATTCTTCTAATGTTCTTTTTTCTCCTGGCATTTCCATTTAAACTGAAAGCTGGATTTTGTTTGTATGAGAAGTATTTTTTTTTAAATGTGGAGATTTTTGCTCACAAAATCGTGTGTGTGGTTGGTGGTTTAAATCTACTTTCCTTATCATCCTGGCTGGTAGCCACAGAGCAAAGACAGCAAATCCTGGCAATGAGGTTCTGTGCGTGAGGTTTCCAAGTCCCTACACAAATGTGTGTCCATGCTCTCAAAGCTCCAAGCACAGGTTTTCTTTAGCCTCCAAGTTCAATAAAAAAAATTGACGGAAAATAATTTTCTTGCTCTTGAAGTCATGTATTTGAAAAAAAAGTCACGGGAGAAGTCCATCTCAGTATGGACTCTAGATAGAAAGTTTTTGTGCTGTGTGATTCTGCATTTATGAATATGAAGGTTTCTTAGTGCATAAGAGGTGGGATTTGAACTCTGGAACGTGGAACACAGAGAAACACGTTTCTCTGAGGACTTTCTTTCACGGACTCCCTTTACCACCCCTGCTCTTGGCCACAGTTTGATTCCTCCTCACATTTTCCATTCATCGCCACTTTTCATTGTCATTTCCAGCGGTTCACAATGCCTGCCACCCCCCCCCCAACAACCTGTTTTGCTGAGCTTCAGAAACACCTGGGATTGGGCTCAAGCTTCTGATTCCATTCTCTGGGATGAGACTCTAGTTGTCATACGTTGTTTGGAATTTTCACACTGTTGTTTAACTTTTTTTTTCTCTGTTACTTTTCTCTCCAATAAGATCACACAACAATGGAAGGCACAGATCATGGAATGTAACATTTGTGTCTCTCCACAGCACCTAGCACAGCACACCCAGGAGGGCTTCATCAGTTCTGGCTGACCGCACGAATGGAGAGTGAAGGAACACGTCAGATGGTGTGCTTATCCATGAGCTTCCCGCCCCACATTAATACCCATCTGATAAACAATACAACTCATAGAGTAGTCTGTTCTTTATTTTAAATTATTCTCCAAAACCAAGGTGTCTTCCATGCTTTGCAGTAAGAAAATTATTTTTTTCATTTTTTTAAGATGCTTGGGAGCTGCAAGGAATGAGAAATGTGAGCTATCAGGCTATAGTTGGCTTGGCTGGCCCCAAAGAAAGACACAGCAGCGCTGTGGCGGTTAGGACGCAGCAGGCACAGCCCAGGTGAGCATTTAATGCATGGACACCAGTGAGGAGCAGAGTCATAGTATCGATTCCATGTTGAAAGGTGAATGCTTCCAGCTGTGCTCTTTACAGAGCAACTGTAGTTTCCTTATGTTAAGCAAAATCTCTTCTATGTAGCAATCTCCTCGTGTAATAGCAATCACTGCCCTATTGTAGGCAATTTAGGATTAAAAAAGCAGCTGGAGTTCAGACTCCTGGACCATATCGTGGACCTTCCACCAGCCCCAGCTAGCTAGGGATCCTCAGAAAATGCCCTATTCCTCTCTCACTGCAGTGCCATTGAAACTGTAGTTTGCAGCCCATTCACTGCCTCTATTAGGTACTTTTGCACAAAATCGGTACTCAAAAAAATGACAGAGTTGGTAACAAGTGGGGTGGAGAGAGACTTCTGAGCTGATTCAACACTTGGTAAGGCTGGTAACACCATGAGCGCTCTCTCACTCCCACCTCCCCGCTACTCAATGCCTTCTGAAGAATTATTTTAAAACACATGTCCATTTTATGCAGCCCATACTGCAATATCCAGCACTTACCAGAAACATTTATCTTGTGAGATGACAAAGCCTGAGCAATTACAAGTAAAACTTTAAACTGCAAAGGAGTTGCTGTTTCAAGGAACAATCACAGAACAGGGGAATATTTAAGTTTAACCAAAATAAAATATTTTCCTGACCAGTTCGCTTGTTTACCACGTGGATAGAAACAAACACAATAAGGCAAAGCATGTCAACCAAGAATTGTAAACTTTCTCTGCTGGATTAGGAAGGCAGAAAATGTTTACTTCCTTCTGGGTTGCATGAGGAAACTATCAAAGGCCTTCAATATATCCAATATAGCGTGTGTGTAAGAGAGAGAGGGAGAGACACAGTTGGCTTGTAAAACTGCACTCCTCTTTGCCGGTCAGCTTCCAGGAGTGGAGTAAGAAGAAACTGCGGAAGCACAGAAATCTGGGCTGTGGCCACGGGTACACAGGTAGAGACGTGTGCCACTCTCTCCCAAATCTCTGGAAGAGGCACTTTGCTCTGGTAGGACCCCAGGACGTCCCTGCAGGTTGCTCTGGTCTGACTCTACTCGTGATAAATATTTATTGTTTGGAAAGTCCCTCGATTGTTACTGACTTCTGGTAGACTCACTGGGTCTTTCTAACAGAAAATGAAGATGCCATTTTCCCTCTCGAGGCCTCTTACTGGAACAGAACATGTGCATAGAACTGATGCATGTCATCTACTATAAAGTCATTCTCCTTTGACCGTGGGGTCACAACGACTTTAGTCCTGCTTCACTGAAAAGTCGTCCTCCCTCATTTCAGTAGGACGCGATGGCCAAAGGGACAGGAGGAATGTGTGGCTATCCGTTTGGACTGTGCGGGTTTGGGCATTCACTCAGATTCCCCGCCCGACTCTCAGATGACAAGTAACAGCAGAGTCACCAGGGGTAAGTGATGGACTGCAAGTGGACCTTGCAGCAACGTGTGCAGCGCACTTGGACTTCCGTAAATATTTGCTGAGAGAGTGAACAAATAGTGGTTTAACTTAAAAAATGCAAATTTTACACTGCACATCTCCCTGGGTAATTTTGAGCCCGGAGACACTGGCGGTGTCTAACTACATCTTTTCGTTGTCACAGCTGGGTGAGGGGCCGCTGCTGGCATCTAGTGGGTGGGGGCCGAGGATGCTGCTGAACACCCTAATGCACAGGGCAGCCTGCACAACAAAGAATTATCTCATCCAAAACATCGATAGTGCTAACGTTGAGAAAACCATGCCTTGATTTTTTTTAAAAAGGGCTTCACAACAAACTTTTAAAAATAACTTAAATTTCCCTCCTGTTATTTTAGAAACAAAACTAAATAATATTTTTGAGACTATAAAGGTATTTTAAAATCTAGAACTCCAAAATTCTCTGTTAGCTAGACTCAAAAGAATTTTACCATTTGATTTTCTATGGCACAATAAAGCAAATAAAAATGTTTAGTAGTTAACATACAAGCAACACCCCTGACCAGTGTGGCTCAGTTGGCTGGGCATCATCCTGCAAACCGAAAGGTCACCGTTTTGATTCCTGGTCAGGGCACCTGCCCGGGTCGTGGCCACATACGCCCTTGGGGGCCTGAGAGGCAACCAGTAGACATTTCTCTCCCTCTTTTTCTCCCTCCCTTCCCCTCTCTCTAAAAGTAAATAAAGTCATATATATTAGCAACAATGCACAGATCTGGTAGTTTAATCAAGCTTTTTCTCCCCTAAATCCTTCCTAAACAACAAGATCGCAACACAATAGTATCATTTAAATAAACAGCTCTTTCCAAATGGAAACATGCATCTGCTTAGTATCAAAGAGATTTAAAAGCTGTAAAACATACACCGTCAATAGAGCTATCTGCGGCCTTGCTGGATGCCCCAGTACCGACTGGCTGGGGCTGCGTGGAGTCTACACCTCGCATGGGCCTGGGACTTGCCTGAGATTCCAGCTAGGCTGGAGCCTGTGCTGTGGGCTCACCTGACAACACCACCTTTCTGGGACAATCTTCCTTTTCCCTTCTAAATTGATTTCTATTTTTACTTTTCTGAACATCTGGCTTGAACTGTGCTCTTATACTCACCATCATTTCCATTAACTAACATTTACTGAGGAGCTACTATGTGCCAGGTACTGGGTATATGGTAGTGAGCTAAACAGATTTGTTCGACTCTAAGTTACTGTCTGAATGTCTTAGGGGGTCAGGCTATTTACATTGTCTTCTCCTAAAATAAGGGAGATCATATATACTCAGCCATAAAAAAAGGAAATCTGGGTTTTTGTGACTACATGGATGGACCTCGAAGGCATGACATTGAGTGAAATAAGTCAGACTGAGAAGGACAAACACTGTGTGAATTCACTTACATGTAGAATCTTTAAAAGAAGCCGAACTCGTAAAAATAGGGAGTAGAATGGGGGTTGCCAGGGACTCGGGGTGGGGAAATGGGGAGGTTCAAGGACACAGGCTTCCAGCTATAAGATGAGTAAATGCCACGGATCTTATTCACAACACGGTAATTATAGTTAACGATACTGCATTATATACTTGAAAGTCGTTAACAGAGTAGATCTTAAAAGTTACTGCCACACTCACACAAAAAATATATGTGAGGGGAAGAAGGTATTAGCTGCCCTTATTGTAGTAATCATTTTGCAATATACAAATCATCATGTCATACATTTTAAACTTATACATGTTATATGTCAATAATACTTCAATAAAACTGAACAAAGTGTCTATCTGATGGGAAAGATGATCAACTGATCTCTCTTTTAAAAGAAATAAAATGTCTTTAAAAAAATTAAAAATTAAAAAACAATTTTTAGAAATAAAATATTTTTAAAATTAAATCTAAAAGTTGTAAAAACAGAAAGTGTTAAGAAAATTTAAAAATGTTTTAAAAAACAAGCTTCACACTGAGCGTTTGGGAAGAGCCTCCCTGGGCTTGTTACCTGGAGAAACGTCTGGGCCCACAGCCGCGACCTGACCTTCAGGACTGCACTCTCCCCTCCGTCTAGCCGTCCCACCACACAAGAGATTTGTAAGCACTCGATATTGGTACAATTCTGCAAAACACAACAGCAACTTCGGCAAATCAGCATTTTTAAATTGTGGTACAGAATCAACACTGAAGTCAATTTACTTGTATCTTCTCAGAATTCACCGCCTAGTCCATATTATTAACTTAAATGAAGAACAAACACAGTAAAACAACTAAGCCAGAACACAGTGTGGCAGCAAAGACACATCACCCTCAGCAGTGATGTAGAGGTAAAATGGAACTTAAGTATGATGGAAAATTGAAGTGCTTTTCTCAGGACTTCAGACTATCGTCTTGCATCAGGAACTGAACTGTTCTGCTGGTTCATCTTCCCAGAACTCAGGACGGCATTTCTTACACACATTCATAGCACCTGGCCCTGGACTAAGCAAAGTCCTAAAATGGCCTTCACGGAAGGTCCCTGGCTCCACATGCCCTCCAAGACCCAAGGTGATTAACCCACTGACAAGCATTTGTTCTATGACATTCGTCTTTCTGTCTAAATTACTTCCCGGTTATAAAAACTCATTTTTAAATAGTTTCTAGGGTTGTCCAACTTACAATGGGTGACCTTTAATAGATAAAATGCATGTTCCTGCAAAGTGTTCGCTATGATGACATTCTACCTACCAAACTGTACTTTCTGATCGGGTCCTGTTATGGAAATAAATGGACACCTCACATCCATCGTCCATGTTCCGGGGATAGGATGATGCCTCTTGAATTATGCTCACTGACTGAATTTATCATGTGGGCTATGCTTTACTTTTTATGTCTCAGCCCTGGGCCCTGGCCTGTAGATGCTCAATAAACATCCCTGTCACATTAATGAAGTCAATAACATACAGAGTAGCCTGAGGAACGTATTGCTATGAAAACCTTTTCCAAGACCCTCAGAATTCTTTAAAAACTAAGCAATAAGTAATGTGTTATCTGATAAACTCCAACAAGGTTAGATTTCTTCGTGATGTTTCCAAACACAAGTGGCTGGGCTGCTCTTGTTCTACTAGAGCTGGGCACTGAGGAGTTGGGGTCTGTGTCTCCAGCAGGAGCAGGGATTCTCAGAGTCCACAGTTTGTGTCACCTGTGAGGATCCTCCCATGAGCCTCTGCTCCATTATTGACATGCTGTGTATGGACAATGCCACCTTCTGAGGGCAAAGCAGGTGGAGAGTCAGAAGGAGGTAATTCTTGTAAACTCCCTGAAAGTGGTGATCCCAGTTAGCCAGCTCTGTTGAAGGCTTTTGGAGGTGTTCTTAGAGTGAATCTTGAAAGGCGAAAAAAGAGTCACCTAGAAGCACAGGATGACAGGGACATGATTCTCTCATACAAGATTAGTGTGTGTTCTGGAGAGAGGAGAAAAGGGTATTTGGAGGGGTGTGTGGAAAGATGGCAATGAGACAGGGAAGAATGGTAAAGAATCTTCCTACTTGTGCTAAGGACTGCGGATGTTACTCAGAAGGTACTGGGGGGCCTGTGAAGCTTTTTAAGCAAGGGCTATGCCCATGTTTGTAGTTTAGGGGGCAGGCGGTATGTGAGGAAAGAGAGGAGAGCGGAGTGGGAGGCAAGGATGGTGGTACGTGCTTACGACAGGAGTCCAAGTGAGAAATGATGAGGCCCTGAACTGAGGTGGTGGGAATGGAAAGAGGAAGATGCATTCTAGAGAAGTTTTGGAAGTAGAATAGATACGTGGTGACTAATCGAAGACAGGGATGAAGGACAGGGAGGGAGGAGGGAGCTGTCTGAGCTTGGGCACTGGGAGGTTGGTGCTGGCATTACTGAGACTGGGATTCTAAAGAAGGAGCACATTTTGGAGGTTGCAGAGTCAGAGTTTTGGTTGTGCGCAGACTGGTATGTCTATCAGACATCCAGACGGACGTTACAGTGAGCCCTTCGAGCCTTGAAAGCAAGACAGTAGGAGTCACCTAAGAATGACTAGTGACTAGAGTCACAATCAGGCAAGAAATTTCCATGAAAGTGCAAAGCCAATGGGAGAGAAGAGAATGGGGCTGAGGATAGAGTCCTGAGGTCTGGGAGCATTTCAGGATGGGCAGAAGGGAAGTCCATGAAGAATTCAAAGGGGCAAGTCAAAAGGTAGGAAGAGAAACAGGAGAGAATGTTTTGGGGGAAGCTAGGGGAGGTGATGGTTTCAGGAACCGGTCCAGAGTACCCAGCGCTGAACAGGATTAAGAAAGATGAAGTTTCTGTAAACTGAGCAGTAGATGGGAGTGACAGCCAAAAGCAGCAGGGACCCCAGATGAGAATGGCACGGACATCCTTCAGTAGAGGAGAAATTACATCTCAGGGTTACAGATCCAGATTTTTCCTATGCAAACTGGAAATTATGATCCCAAACAGGACTTTGGCATTTTGCACTTTCAAATTCCTAATCAGAAATGTGATTCAGTAAGTTGTTTTTAACTAAACAAAAACTGTAGGAGGTCTTATTTAGCTTTTGATTTCAGAATAAACTTTGCATAATCACTTTCTACCCAGAATTATTTTGACTCGAGGACATGGGGAGGCGTATGATGTGCAATTTCTGAACCAATAAGGGAGAAAGGCAATAAAACATGATTTAAGAGAATCAAACAGGGAAATCAAGGATTGCCTTGTCTTCATCTGCAAGTAATAAGTTTCTGTGATATTCAGAGGTTAGAAATCATCTTGCATTAAAAGTCTTTAATGAGAAAGAACACAAGGAAAAAATATGATCCCATAACACAAGAGCACATAATTTTCAAAAGAATATTAGTTATTAATCTCCACTGCCTTTATATACTCATGAGACATATGCTGAAGTGGAAACTGAAAGATATAGCTGAAGTTTGATTTTCCAAATTGTCGGTCCCCAGAGGTTTGGACATTGGCTCTCCAGAGGGCTTTCCTATTGGTACTGTGCATTGGAATTCTGTAGATGTCAAACATTTGCTTTTTAAAGTTTTTTAAAAAAATGTCATGAGGTATATAACTGACATAACATGTTTCAGCTGTACAACATAATCATTTGATATTTGTTTATATTACAAAATAATCGCCACAATAAGTCTAGTTAACAACTGTTAATAATTACACAATTACACATAATTACACAATTTTTTCTTGTGATGAGAACTTTTAAGATTTACTTGCTCAACAACTTGCAGATATGCCATACAATATTACTAACTTCAGTCAGTATACATGCATTTCCAGGACTTCAACCATTGTTTTCTGTTCTATTCCTTCTGGAAGCTTTTTAAAAATGATACTATGCAGAATTTTATTAATTTATTCTAAATTCAATAGCATATCTATTCCCTACTCTTACATTTTTCAAAACATTACAATGTCATAAAAACTTACAGGGACTCAAATCATATAATCTGCCAACTGTCATAGCTTTTTACCAGGTAATTTCAGGTTCTTCTATGACAATAAACATTCCTCTCTTGACTTAACTTTAACTGATTCAGTTAGACTTGCTCACTGGACTTTTCTGTCCACTTCCACGTTTGAAACTTTTTATAATGTCAGAGCATATTCAATACATGATTTTTCTTAAAAAACCCATTCTAATCCCTTTAAGTGTACAGTTTAGTAGCGTTAACATTCTCTTTGGAACAAGTGGGAGAACTGAGTGAAAATACTGACTAAGGAAAATGCTGGGCCTGGTTTGACCAAGTGCTGACCAGGCTCCGGCTGGATCTACCACAGACCCCAGTGGTCAGGCTCTGTGGTTTCTTGGTTTTTGGTTTTGGCCGGAAACCTGGACACGCCACTCAGGGCTCTTCCAGGGGAGTGCAGGGCGCTGAGACTCAGGCCCCCTCTGAAAGGCAGCGGCACTTCTCCAGGCCCAGTTCAAACTCTCCCCCTTGCAGGGTCTAGGGACAGGCTGACCCCTGAACCTCCATGTGCCTGAAGTACATTAACAGTCACGTTTTATGCTTTCGCCTTTACTTCCCCACTGGGCCCTCCATGGCAGGTTTAGAAGAGCGAAAAAGTCACACTGCAAACGTCCATTTACAAAAGCCACTTTCATTTCTCACAACACGTACTGCCAAAAAACGTCGGGCATATCTGAGCACTGGGGGAGAGTGAACGACAATACCTGAAGTTGCAGGAAGGGTGGAGGTAGGAGAGGGTAACGGGGAAATAAATGGTGATGGAGGCAGACTTGACCTGGGGTGGTGACCACACAGTGCAATATACAGATGATGTGTTGTAGAACTGTATACCTGAAGCTGCTATATTTTTATTAACCACTGTCACCCCAATAGGTGTCATAAAAACCAACTTGAAGTTACAACCATCTGGAGCGGGGAGTTCTGTCCAATCTGGTCCTTCCCCTCGGTTCTGTGCAGGCTGAGATAACTCACCAGGATTTTTGCCGGGCTCTGTCGGTGGAGCTCCGGCAGCGGCACGTCTCTCTTTCTGACGAGATGAGGGATGGTCGAGTTGCGTAAAAAAGCACTCAGCTCAGGGGCATCCTCTCTGGGGGCAGCAGGCTGTAAACAGTAAGCAAGAGATATCACGGACAACCACATTATCACTTGTTACCTAGCCTTGACCTCGAGGCAATTTTTTTTCACGACTAGAAATGATTCGCACCAGAATTCACACGTGTTCTGATTTACCAGCAGCTTTTCCAACAGCAAAATGAACCCCACGCAGAAGGAACCACCTGTCCGTTGTCCAGTTACAGGAATTCATGAGGCATGGGGAATGCACCTGGTAAACGTATCTTGTGAAGAAAATATTTTAAGCAGAAGTGACTTTTCCATAAGGATAGAAAACATGGAGTGACTTCTGACTTTTCAGGCATGCGTCCTTATTCTCTCCTCATTTTCCTCTCCTTGTATATCTGGGTTGGTTAAACTGAGTAGGTTTCTATGTGCACGGGTGAGTCCTGAGGTAGCAGAAAAGCGAGGTGCTAACTACCAGGCACTGATGTGGTCTAGGACCCGACTTCGGCAGGTCTGAGCCCCACACTCCTGTAAGTGTAAGAAGCACTCCCTCAGGAGAGAACCACGTTCTAATGACAATGACTTTTCCTGATCATGCCACATAAACATTACACCATAACAGAGTCTGTTTTGAGCCCCGAGTTGGTTTTGCAAGTGTTCTAGAATTTATGATTTTATCTCAGGCTCCAGGCTAGGTCATCTGACAGCTGAATACATATTTTGAGAGTTCCAATAAATCACATATAATATCCCATTAACGTTCCTTATTGAATGCAGAACCCTAATTTTCTGCTCCTCTCCCCACCAAGATGAACATATCTTTTTGTACACAGCTTTTCTTTGGAGTCACAGGAGCAACAGTGGCACGCTCATCTCTGGAATTAGAAGAGATATTCCCACGTTGCTGATGTAAGGATGCACCCCAAAAGATGAAACGATAGTGTTCAACATGTCCTAAGAACCTGGAAAAATCTGCTGGGCAAATAGAAATATAGGCCAGAATTCTTAGTATGTCACACACAACCTTCCAGGTGCTGGCTCCATCTGCTTCTGCGGCCTCATTTCTCACCAAGCGCCCCTTGCATCCTGCCCCTGGTGTGCAGAAGGGCTCTCCACTCCTGACCTGCACCGGGCTGGTAGCCTCAGCCCCTCCCTGAGGTTCCACAGGATGGCTCTGTTCCCCATCAACACCTATCAAGATGTACAGTAATTGTCTGCTGACTGGTCTGAGTTGCTCAATGAGAAAATGAAAAATGAGAAGCACAGAGTCACGTATAACATTGTAGGAAATATCAGAAAACAGGGAGAGGAAGAAGATCCAGAGAGAAAAAGTAAACACGGGGAACACGAGATGTAGGAGACAAGCCAGGAAAGTGAATCTACGGAAGGCTAGCGAAAAGAAAGTCACAAAAAGAAGGGTGTGACTACAAAAATGTCAGACCCAGCCCAAGGATAAAAAAACTCAGGACTACATGTATTCATTGAGTTTGTCACTTGGGAAATTATTGACATACGCTCCAACAATTGCACTTCTAGGCTTGTGTCAGAAGAAAAGAAAAACACTAACTCAAAAGCCATCTCCGCCCCTGTTCCCTGCAGCACTGTCCACCAGAGCCAAGACGTGCAGACCCACAAGGGCCCACTGTTGGACGACCGAGTGAAGACGTGCACTCACATACACATGAGGGAATATCACTCAGCCAATAAAAGAAGGAAGTCTTGCCATTTGCAACAACATGGATGGACCTTGAGAGTATGATGTTAAGTGAACTAAAAGAAAGACAAATACCTTGTGGTCTCATTTATATGCGGAATCTAAAAAAAGAAAAAAAAAACCTAAACCCCAAACTGAACTACAAGAAAACATCAAAACAAAACATATAAAACATGGATGTTCTTAACAGTTATTTATAATGGAGACAAAAGATGGTAACATAAAATATTATGGGCATATATAGGTTACTGGTTAAATAAATTAGGACATTTATACAAAAGACTACTGGACAGTTTTTTAAAAATGATGTAGAGCTACATACAATTTAGAAAGATATGAGAACTTAGTAAAGGAAAAAGGCAGGTTACAAAATAGCATATGTAATAAGATGGTATATTTTAATAAAAAGTGAATGTATACTTACCTTGTATATCTAGAAATTGAAAAATAATCTAAAAGAATAGTTACCTTAGCATTACCAGTGGTAGAGGTTTGATGATATTAAGGAAGTTTTACTAATTTCTTTTTAGGTATGATAATGGTATTATGGATTTCTAAGGAGTATCCTTAATTTTGGCAATATGCAGTAAAATGGAGAAATATATTAATGCATAAATAAGTAGGGAATGCAACAGTGAGTGGGTGGTGACATTACTAGAAATTTAAATTTTTCTCCTTTGTGATTTTACATGTTGTCTGACATTCCTCTGAAGGATATTTAGTATTTTTTTAATATGAAAACAAAAAAATTTATAATTGTAATAAAAGAGAAATAAGAAAATAGGAATAGTAAGTATAGCTTGGCTAAAAATGAAAGGGAGAAGGGGCCCATTCTTGGAAGTGGATGCAAACCAAGTTATTCTCTTAGTGTCTGTTTTGAAGATACAGGAAATTTAAGCGAGTCTGTAGGGTCCAAGGAAGGAGCCAGGAGAGAGGAAGAGGTTGAGGAGACAGAAGGGACACTTGACAGAGCAGGGTTAAATTTAGAAGTGAAGGACAAATTCTTCTTCCCCGGACAGCGCTGTAAAAAGCCAAGGACGAGGGATAGATGTTTGGGGGTCTGCAGTGGAGTGGGGGGGAGTCAGATCATTCGAAGGTTCTCTTGCTCTAAGGTCACCTGCTGATAGTAATGCTGCCGAGGCCCAGTGGGAGGACAGCAGGGAAGGTCTGCAGAAGCCGACACAGAGAATGGGAAGGGAGAGCATCGGCGTGGTAGGAGGACTTCTCTGGAAGATACCTGCCCAGCGGGCACTTTCTCCCATCAGTCTGTAACGGTGCCCTCGGGCTAAGGGGCAGAGAAGCCGGAATCTGGGCCTGCGCACAATGGGGATTTTGGGGCGGGTGGAGGCGGAAGAAGGTAAAGGAGGGGAGTTGGTAAGTGTTTCAACCGGCTCATCACGGATTCCAGCCCGTCTTGGGAGTGGGTGGGTTAACTGACTTGGAAAAAGCTTTCATTTAAAGGAAATGAGAGAATTGTAAAAATGGGAGATTGAATTGGAGGCTTGGATGTTAAATTAAATACTTGAGACTTAGAAGTGAAGGAAGGCTAAGCCCCGCAGACACTGGAATGCTCCTGGGAAACGACAGCGCCTGGCCTGGTGAGGCGGGCAGGGCACGAGTGACTCAAGGCTGTGCAACGAGGGAGGGTCTGAGAGAAAAGCCTTTATATTGTAAGACTAAAATGTGAGTTCTGGTAGAAC
Organism: Macrotus californicus; assembly: GCA_007922815.1. Taxonomy (NCBI): domain Eukaryota; kingdom Metazoa; phylum Chordata; class Mammalia; order Chiroptera; family Phyllostomidae; genus Macrotus; species Macrotus californicus. The sequence continues at coordinate 23,263 of VMDR010012057.1, forward strand.
TGTACAAATACAGATTCCATCACATATTTTCTACCATATACTGTGAGTGTGTCTATGAGAAGAGGTGCTGGAAGGAACCAGGGAGTGATTCTTTAATCCCAAATCACAGCCTATTATTAGTGGTACTAGTAGTAAAATAACAATCCAGAGAGAAGAAAACGCTTCAACGTCCTACGCGGTTTCGCTGGGCCAGCAGCTTGGGCGCACAGAGCACACCCTATCGAGGTGGGCCTGGTGCATCACCATGCGCGAGTATTCATGAGTGGCTTCCCCTGCATGAGCTACAGCATGAACGCATTGCACAGCGGAGGTTGATGAAACTCATTTCTTTCTTTCAGTAACACTATTTTACAGATAGAAGAATGCCACTTGTAAACACCATAGTCAGAAAGTCTTCAAGTGGCTTGCACACCAGTTTTCTCAAATGAGATGCCAGAAATTATTTCAAAATACAAATGGAAAAAAAAAAACAACAAAACACCCAAAACAAAAAACAAGGAAGAGGTTACCCAAGAAATGTAAACACAGCTAAAGCCTATTTTCCAGATGGACTTTTGGAGCCTGTTCACAGTCTTGTCAAGAGCTGCGAGAAGCTGGTGGTAACCACTAAAGCATCGTCCTCAGAGCAAATATGAAAATTGCCCCTTTTGCAATAAGGAAACAATTGTTAGTAAATACAGTTCCTTCTCCAGCTGCTACTTAGAGTTGGGCCCCAACAGGAGTTTCCTATGTTCACTACTCTTCACTGAGCTCTGCGCTCTGGCGCAGGGTTACATTTATGGAGTGAAGGAGTAACGCGCTGCTAGAGTGTGGCAACGCAGCTGGAAAGCGGCTTTTGGAGAAGATCGTCATATGGAATGAGATTAAGGGTCCTGTGACCCCCAAACAAGTGCGAGGCATCCGCTCTCCTCCTTGTCTGTAACTTGCTTGAGGATTTCAGGTGTTCCTAGGGAGAAAGAGGTGGTGGACATCTCTCATAATTAAAAAGAAGGGGAGACGAGCCCAGGGGGTCAGACCTCCATGTACTTTTCTTTAAGACATAAATGTTAAGAATTTGTTGGGAAGAAAGAAAGCCACATTTTCTTAACATCCTGAAAAGTTCACGCAAAGCCTAACTAAAAGAATCAATTCATTCCATTGGCGATTTTGAAGCTTTTCTTAGTTGTTGGACGTGGGTTTTACATTTTTCAAAATACAGGAGAACCTGAAAACCATTCTGCAGAGTAGATAAGGCACAGAGAAACTGACCCTGGGGAGAACACTGTCTTTGGGGGCTAAAAATTGGACCTACAGGTACTGGTAAAGAAGGGTGAATTAAATGTGTGTGAGAGAGAGGCCTGAGCGAGCTGGGTACTGTTGTTCTGGGAAGCACCAAGGGTCCCTGCATTCTGAATTGGTAAGAAGTGGTAGAGAAACGGAGGCAGTTTTGAAGGAAGAAAATGCTCTTAAGGATAAGACAAAACTATGCAAATCTGCCAAGCCAAGCCACTGTCTGCGGGCTGACTGATGTAACAAATGAAAAATGATTTGCAGGGCTATAATCTCTGACAGACAGTTTCTGTGTTTCGGCTTCCCATGTTTGTAGTATTTGGTTGTAATTTGGACTTCCTGGAGGGGGTGGTCTCATTCAAGAGACACTCAGTCATGACTGCCTGCTTCCCACGGCTCCAGAGACAGGCCTGTGGCTTTCTCTCTTGTGACTGTCATCCTGGTCTCGTCTCCACCAGACCGTTCCTAGCTCAGGGTTCTTCTTCCTTGAACGTAAGCCCAGAACGTTGGGTTGTGACCTGAATGCAGGTCGAAGGGGAGCAGCCCATTCGTCTTCCTCTCCTGGGTACAGTTTTACGTTCCATAGCCCCCTCTCCTAGCATCTCCACTTGGCCGTTCACTGTGAAATCATGCCAATTTAAAAGTCCTTTATTCTTTATGCAGCTTTGGTTCCTTAACAGTGTTTACTTTTTCAACTTCATCTTATCTAGAAATCATAGCCTGTTTGAAGGACTCTCCAAACCTCAGGGTAGACTCTACCAAAATAAGAAAATTGGTAGTTTGAAATCATTATTTTACTGCCTTAAGAATTGTTGAGAAGTACTTTACTCCACTCTAAAATTTTATTCCAAGATGGATCTGGAATGAATTAGACTTAATGGGTTGGTCTGAATGCCGCAGACAGTCGAAAGTTTCAAAACACGGAGAAATTGTCACATTAAAGTCCTCGGCCTCTGGCCTGGACCATAGACTCGATGAAGTGAAGCCCTTGTGGGAGGAACAAATAACCAAACAGGAGCCTTTTCACTGGGGACCGAAGTGAAAGTGCAAGTGAATGTGCCCAAGGCACTGCCACACCCTCACGCTCGCTTGGCCTGGGCGGCCCACTCAGCCTGTCCTGCACCCCACCATCTGTCCACGCCTCCACCGACCCTCATCCTCAGATATGTGATCAGTGTCGACAGAGCAGGCAGAGTGACTCCCCACAAAGCCTGAGAGGAGACAAATAATATTTGAGTTGAACTCACCGACTTCTGGTGGCATCTGAGTGTGCCCTTGCTGACCACACCCCCCAACCCTCATTCAGTCGCTGATGCTCTGCATTTGGGCAACACAGGAGGTGCAAGTGGGTGAGATCTTCGCCCACTGTCTCCTAAAACAGCCACAGGTGACAGAATGACCGTGGTGGTGACTTTCAAAGGCAGGCAGCGCTGGCACTCCAAGCCTTGTGGACGACAGGTCAATTTGCTGGGATAACCCAGCTGTACCAGTTGCTGTTGTGAAAACTGAACCCCATTCGGGCTTTTTCGGACTTGGAGGCTTACGTGAGCAGAGCCGCATTTGGAAGACCTATTCAATCCATGGACGGATTGTATTTCAGGTTTTAAGCTAGATGTTTGGCACTCCGCATGCATTTCTCTTTAGAAATGATGTTGTAAAAGTCAGTCTAGTTCTTAGGCCAGCCCTCAAACAAATCTACTTTATGTACAATATGGCTTTGGAGCATAAAACTATGTACAATAAAGCCAGGACAGTTGCTATGTGAGAAATTAAAAAAGAAAGGAAACAAATCATTGTGTAAAGTACACTATATTAAATGCTGATCCATTTAATTACAGGAAAACATTGTGGAGATTCTGCAGGGGCCATCTGGGGAATCTCAAAGGCTTTTGAGTGGTGGCACCGGGTCCTTAGATGGGGTGGCCTCGAAAACGTTTCTGAGGAAATCTGATGGTTTCTTTTTCATAAACACATTTCCTCAGGAATTTGCGAGAGTTGGAAAGACATGAAGAAGGCAGCTACTTTTCAGGGGTCAGTGGGCAAACGTGAGAACGTGCACAGGAGGGAGACGTTAACTAAAAAACGTCTGTGAACCTGAGAGAAAGGGGTTCTGCCAGAAGGAAATTAACTGAATGGTTGAAGAGGAAGACATGGCGGGCAGCTCTAAGTACCTTCCAGAGGAGGCGGTAGAGACTGGGGGGTAGGGCCCCTCTGACAGGTCCACGAGGTGGGGTATTCTGGTGGCTAGTCCAGTGGGGACCGGAGTGTGCTCAGAAAGGATTCACAGCAAATATACTGCTCACAGAGACACTCACCTTATCGCTCAACTTATAAAGAAACTATAGAACCAAATGCTAACAAATTTCACCTTCGCCCACTCGGTGGGTAAGATTTAATATCGGGACTTAGTTCTTGCCTACACAAATATATTTCTGCCTCCTTGTTCCTTTTACTAAACCTACCCTCTCTAGAGTACTTCTTAAAGAAACAAGTTAAAAAATAACTTCAGGTAGTTAAAAAATAAAACCATCTATACTCCAATTAAAAAAATCAATTAGCTTTGATGTAGCAATCTGATATTGATATTAAATTTTAAAATTTCCCAGACCTATTTTTGAAGATAAGATACAATAAGTAATTTGTTCCTTACTAATTTCCAATTCATATTAAAGGCAGAGAATAGGCTTTAGCTTTGAGTTATCTAGGAAGAAATAAGTTGCCAAGTATG
>VMDR010012058.1:0-27260 GCA_007922815.1 Macrotus californicus
TAATCTTTTTCAATCTAAAATAAAGTGATACATTAAAGGGCAAGTAAATTTTTATAACATTTAATTTAATTTTTTTAAGTTTATGGTGGGTTTCATTACTTTTCTACAACCTCCTTATCTAAATTCTCGGTTATTCCAAAACCTGGATACAGTATAGAAGCTATAAGCTGTCACAGTTAAATAGTTCCCTGAATTTCCTTTCATGTTCTAAAATGCATACCCCCCTTCTGATTGGGTTTTCCAAATTATACCTAGAAAACCAGCTGAGTTAAAAAAAGAGTAATTCACCTCCATTAAGCTCTATCATCAGGCCACCAAGGGCAGAAGCAGGCACTTGTTTCAGAGCTCAACAGGCTTAGGATGGCTGCAGACCAGAAGTCCGGGACGTGGTAGCTTGCTAAGGATGGGTTCAGAGCATGACAGAAGGAGGAAAAGTTCAGGAGCTAGGGAGAATGGGCAAAGCCAGAGTGAGGTCTGGCAGATTCCGTGACAGTTTGTCAGTTGCTTTGATCATCATTAGCTTAAGAGAAAGAGAAACCCTGAGTGGCATGGCCTACTTGCCCACCCTTTTATTGCAGGGAAGGGGGGAAGCAACTTTAGATTTGAGGTGGCAGTCTAATTTTTTTTTTGACAGTCAAATCTTAAGGTTTACATATCCCCATTTCTGAACTAGAGGGCTCCACAAAAGAGGAAATCATCATCATTTGTCCATAAGCCTATCACATGAGAAATAACCACCTCATCTCTCATGATCCCATCACAGCATTGAGACCCCAGTTAAGTGGCTTTAATAGAGAGATATTCCACCTCTCAGAGCTCACATTCCACTGAAACAGCCCCTACTCTTATGTCTGAGAAAGTAACAAATGCCCAGAAAACCCCAGGCCCTAAGAAGTACTTAACAGTACCTGGCACTTAGTGAGAACCCAATAAATGGTAAGAGCTATTGAGTTAGCCAAAAGGTTCATTTGGTTTTTCTGTAAACTGGCTCTAATAGCACTTAGTTGTCTCTAACTTCATTCAAAACAATTTGGTTAGATTGTATTGGGACAGCTGTCATTATCCGCATGCATTTTTTAAAAACTTATCAAAATTGGTGAATTTCTGTGTAGCCATTTTAATATTGAAGATGGAAGAAAATATACATTTTTGGCATATTATGCTTTATTATTTCAAAAAAGGTAAAAATGCAACTGAAACACAAAGATTTGTGCAGTATATGGAGAAGGTACTGTGACTGATTGGACATGTCAAAAGTGGTTTGCTGGAGATTTCTTGCTGGACAATGATGCTCCACGGTCGGGTAGATCAGTTTAAGTTGATAGCAATCAACTGAGACATTAATTGAGAACAATCAATGTTATACCACACAGGAGATAGCCAACATTCTCAAAATATCCAACTCAATAAAGTTATTGGTAAAAATGAAAAACGTGTCTTTTATTTTAAAGAAAAAACTAAACAGGCTTTTTGTCCAACTCAATGTTATTGTACTAACATTGGTGTAGCAGATAGTTTACAAAACTTCTGCTCCCTCAAATTAACTTTCTGACTTAAAATATAACAGGATGTAAGTGGCTGTTGACCTTCATGGACTCCAAGAGCGCTGAATATAAATTAAAAGTTCACTTTTCCATCTTCTAGACTCCAAAGAAGTTACAGAGAAGTCAATTATTTTCTCTTTTATGCTTCTTGTATGCAGCATCTAGCAGATATTTTTATCACAGCTTTTATTACACTGCATTATGTCCCTCATTGTGTTATAACTATTTGTTTTCATATCTCTTGCCCGCTATCTGGTAGCTGCTTAGAGAAAAGGATTGTCTTATTCATCTTTTTAACTACACAAGCCTACCACACTATCAAAATTTAATAAATACCAGGTAAATGAACAGATGAGTGAGTGAATTAATAAATGGCCCGTCCTAGGCAATGCAGAGCACCTTCTCTCTTCTGATTGGAGAACAGCGAAGCTGCTATTACTGTGGCTTGGGCTTGTTCAGAATGGAGGGGAGAAGTTGTAACTTTTAAGGTTTTCTTCTCAGCAGGGAAGCCAAGCGGTGTGGGTATCTGCCTGCCTCTCTCCTGTCACACCATGATGACAAGCCCCTCTGCCCTCCTTTGAATGAAGATTAAATATAATAATTTGAGGTTTTGGAGACTGGTGCTGATTCCAAAAGTTAATTTGATAAAATATACCAACAAATTGTTTGTCAGGCTTCTGAACCAAAGACTGAATGTCAAGATGTAGGGTAATTTCTAAATGTTCATTTCAATTCCAGCTGTTTTAGATTTGTTTATGTAGAGAGTTTTTCCTAAGATTGAATTCCTATCTTTACTTGATAGGACCTGCTAATCTGTTACGGGGAATTTTTTCTTGCTGTGTAGTTGAGCTGTTTGACAAAACTCAGCAGAAACTTAGTGTGAAATGTCAGATCTCCCACAGTCATTGATGTCCTCTATAACATTTGCATGCACTAGAAAATGCCTCCAGCTTGTGTTTTACCAGAATTTTGGTGCTGGTCAGAAGTTTTATACCAACAAAAGAAGACTCTACTTCTCAGATATAGAGGATGAGCAATGCTGGCAGACCCACACCTGGGGCCACATGCCTTCTTCATGTCACTCCACAAGACAAGGAAATATGCCCTGTAGGACCCGTTTGCCTGCTGAAAGCTAAGGGAACAAGAAAAGTTCCATATTAAATGCTACCCTGATTTAGCTTTCATTCTCTACTGTAACCTCTCAGTGAACATGAGGAAATGGCAATGAAAATTGCCAGATTATCTCATTGGAGGACTAACTGGGCCTAAATCTAGGTCAGGCATCAAGTGGATAAATTTGATTGTCCACCTCACTTAATCTCATTTCCACTGTCACCCAAGAAGCTTCCACTTGTCTAGAAAGGTACCTGAAAGCTAAACCCAAACCTACCACAGCTGTCCTCCTGGACTCTTATCACTGCCACCTCAGACCAGTGACTGTCTCTGAAGAGCTACCATGGCTCAAAGGCTTGCACAGCCCTGTTGGCTGTGCTAACATGTAACTGTTAGATCCCCCAGGGCAGGAGAATACCAGCATACTCCAAAATACTGCATAAAATATACTTCTATTTTTAGAAGAAAATCAATACCAGGATCTTTCCTTCCTAATTTCATCTCCGTATTTTTTCCCCAACTTTCAAACAGTATCTCAGCCCACTTATCTTTCTCTGGGGGCCCTCCTCCTAAGCCTTTAATGACTTCTTAGCACCTAGAGAATAAAATCTAAATTCCTAACACAACACACAGTACTGTACTCATGATGTGACTTAATCTTCTCTTCTAGCTTTAGTTCTCACTTCTTCCCACAACCATGTACACTAGTTGCCAAATGATTTACATTCAGTGCCCTGTGGCAGCTCCCTTGAACCTCTGTTCTCACATTTTCCTGGATTCCCTCTCTTGCCTAGATGTATACCTTGATTGCCCATGATGTGTGAAGTGCCTAGTACTGTGCCTGGAACTTAGCTGTTGCTTAAAAAAATAGCAGGTATCATTATTAATATCTCCTTGCTTCAGTTCTTAAAAAAGAGAGTATACCATGCTCCCACTAAAACAAACCCCTGATCCTCATGCTTATGCTCCAAATCCCTATCAAATTTTCATCCCTGGTAAGCTGAGCTAAACCATGAAGTAATAAAAGTCGCTGTCCTTAAACATATCTATGGTGATAGTAGTCACTACAGTGGTTGCCTCTGGGGGGTGGGAATTAACAGGAAGGGGGCATCAAGGAACTTCTGGAATGATGGAATTGTTCTCTATTTTGATCGGGGTACTGGTCATATGAATGTATATATTTGTTCAAATTCATCAAATTATACACTTAACATCAGTGCATTTTGCTGTCTGTAAAATTTATCTTAATTTTTAAAAGTCAGAATCCTATTTTATTCCACTAAATCAGATATCAAAACCTCAAATGTCTACATGAGCTTGGCAGGTAAGGTAAGTATGTAGTGGGCTGGGTAGAATGCTATGGGGAGAGTTGAGAGTCTCTAACACACTGAAGAGTGTGGTCTTTATCCAATCTCATGGACAATACATGCACAAGCAGGATCTGGATTTAGTAGGTACCTCAGGTGTTTTGATTATTAGTCAAGTTTGTGATACACTGTGCTGTCACAAAGCTATTAATACTCTCCAAAGTGGGGTCCACAAGATGATCTATTGAAATGTAAGAAGATAATACCTAGAACTTCTATTATTTTTCATGTGCATGTTTTTTCTTCTTCATTTCATTTTAGAATGTACAAAAGAACCCACAGAAGGGAGTATACCACATCTATCTTGCATATTCTGTGCCAAGTCAAGCAACTGAGGTTGGAAGTATTGCACATTCCGGAGACCGCAGTGAGTAGACAGATGTGACGCAGGGGTGGGCACTCCTCCACTGGCAAGCCTCGGCCTCCATGGAAGAAAGCAACACTGCTACAACCATTGTAAGTAAGGAACAAGCACCATTGCACATTTCATTCTGAAGGAAAAGGAGAGAGCACCATGCTAATCACACCCTCTCCAATTCTAAAGTGCAAGCTGACTTCAGTGCTAAGTGATTCTCTGCAAAAGAAAAAGGAGCTAGTGTGTTTGGGGTGGGAAGAGGAGGAGGTCTTCCCAAGGCCTATGACCCAGCTAGGCTGCCGAAGCAGCTGGAATAGTGATACAGTGATGTGTTTGTTCAGAGAAGTATGCCAGTTTGTTGATCAGCAGAACAGTGTGGTAGAAGGCAGGCACACCTGTAAAACCAGGGTGAAGGCAAACCCTCTCTGGCTTGGCAGGTCAGAGAGCATAGAACCACAACTCTAGGTTCCAATGTGCCAAGACAACTCCCCACACCGGCCTCAAAAGCCACTACTCTCAGCAGGACATGGTACCTATCTGTGGTAATGCCCCATTCCATCCCGTTGGTTGGACAGGTGGTCAGAAAGGACTGACTTCCTTCCACTCTAATGGAATTAGAAAATCTAGAGAAACCCAGAGACAGCACCCTGCCTAGTCCATTAATTAAAATAAAGGCTTCATTGCTCCAGACAAGACCCAGTATAATGGTTGCTTAAACAAGAATGAAGTTTATTTATCTTACATAAAAGTCCAAACTTGTATTGTGGCTCTGGTTTGCAGACTTGTTAGTCTCCCAGCTGCCTTCTGTTTACTTGCTCCACCATCTCTAGGATGTTGCTCTTATTTACATGATCCAAAATGCCCACATGTGGCCAGTTAAAAATTGATTACTATGAGAAAAAAAGGAAAAATTGCTTTGAGGACACCCACCATTCTCTGATTCACTATAACAACAAAAGTCCAGCCCTGCAGCATGAAACCAAAGGAATCAAAAAGCAGTCTCATAGTTTGTGAAAAATAAAAGACTGTCCTATACGCCAGAGAGCAATTTTTAAAATCAGACTTTTTGAGCTCAGAACATTGGATGCCAAAACTCCATAGTTTCTGCACAAGGACGTGGAAAAATTCCAGTCAAGGGGTTTGTCTGTCCTGAGCAGCACAACACACATCATATGTAAATGCGATGGCACTGACTGTGGTTAATTTTCTTCAAACAAACTGGGCAATCGTTAGTATACTGAAGAAAAGTATGGAGGCACTGACCACAGAAGATGTGGCCACAGTCTGTAGAGTAAATGTGTCGTCCACTCATTTGAATCTCCGAGTACTCATCCATACAAATTCCACACTGAATATGACCAGGCTGTATGCACCTTAAAGCTCCTGTTTCCACGGTATCCCTCACCAACCCGTTCTCTTCACTGCTCCCGCACAGATTCACAACAGACTCATGGTGAGTTAAGTCAATCACTGCAGGTTCTAGAGATTCAGAGGTGAGGTCGACCACGTCATCACTTTCTCCAAGTTCTATCGGTTCTGCTCCCAAGATTATCTCAGGAGTTGGGCCTTCTTCCCCAGCTTCTCTGGAATTCACCATGCTACTATCACGTGTACTTGCATTCATTGTGCTTTTTGGATTCATTCTTCAGAGCAATAAGTATGCCAAGGTTTACAGTGACTGTTAAAACCCTCAGGGTGTCGCAGCTGTTGGTCAGTCACTCTCTGACTTACGTAAGAATTTAGAATCCAGATTTTTGGGTATATCTGAACACTGATTTTGGTTCCAGTTGTTTCCACCTCCACAATTGCTGTGTTCCCTTAGGGATGAGGGGAGTGAGTCTTCTAGGAGCCACTTATAAGACAGCTCAATCTGAATTTTTAACTGAAAAATAAAAGAAAAATTAAGCTTTAGTAATATTTAAAATAAGATTAGTGGTAGTATAAAATGTTTAGATATATAAAGAAAAATGCATAGTCAATTTTTTTTTATAGTTATGCATTTAAACAAAGGTTAAGCTTTGTGTCCATCCTCATTCTATGTCCTGATGGTAGAGGGGAGAAGGAGAGCCCAAGGGGCACTTACATGAAGAGAAGCACACAATCATAAACACCAAGAAAGGTTCACAACTTCATTCAAGATTTTCATTCAAGATTATGAGGGATTCCAGGAAACACTTTTTTACCAAGTAAAAATGGAGAGGCCAAAACGCTCTATGCATATTTGACTTTCTAATAGCAAATAAGAAATGAATTATTTAGTTCATGTAAAGGTTCATCTTGCCCAGGCTTCTCTTTCTGACAGAGACAGCGAGTGGAGTTTTGAAGAGTTTTAGCACAGATTCTGTTCTAGGAAAGAGGGGATGGATTCATCACAGAGACTTGATTTGAGTCGACCCTCTGTGACTTTTGGGTATGTGACCTAGATAGTTAAAGTTCTCAAAACTTTATAAAAGTTCTATAAATTATTTTGTGATTTTAAAATAATGTATCATTAGTCGTTAAGGAAATGCAAATCAGGACCATAATGAGGTACCATTTCACACCTACTAGGATGGCAATAAAAAGAAAGAGAGTAGCTCTGGCTGGTGTGGCTCAGTGGATAGAGTGCTAGCCTGCAAACACAAGAGTTGCTGGTTCGATTCCTGGTCAGGGCACATGCCTGGGTTTGGACCAGGTCCGCAGTTGGGTGTGTGTGAAAGGCAACCACACACTGATGTTTCTCTCCCTTTCTCCCTCCCTTCCCCTCTCTCTAAAAATAAATAAATAAAATATTTTTAAAAAGATAGTAAGTGTTGGAGAAGATATGGAAAAGCTGGGACTCTCATGCACTACTGGTGGGAGTGTAAAATGATGTGGCAGCTTTGGAAAACAGTCTGGCAGTTCCTCAAAAGGTCAAACACAGAGTTACCAGATGACCCAGCAATCCCACTCCTATTGAAAACTTAGGCTCACATGGAAAACTTGTACATGAATGTTGACAACAGCATTCAAATCATCCATAATGATGAAAAGTGGAAACAACCCAAATGCCCAGTAACTAATGAGTGGATAAACAAAATGTGGCATATCCATACAATGGAGAATTATTCAGCAATAAAAAGGAACAAAGCGCTGATACTTGCTATTGTATGGATGACTTTTGAAAACTACATATTGTGACAAGCCAGTCACAAAGATCACATACTGTATGACATTTATATGAAATGTTAATAATAGGCAAATCCATGGGGAGAAATGGGAGTGACTGCTAACAGGTACAGGATTTCTTTGGGGGGAGATGTAAATGTTCTAAAATTGAGGTGATAATTATACAACACTGTGAATATACTAAAACTCACTGAATTATATACTTTAAGTAGGTGAGTTATATGGTTTGTGAACCATATCTCAGTCAGGCTTTTGCCAAAACAAACACATAAGCTGCCATAGAAATGTTATACAAAATAGCTGACACGATCTGGATTTACACACCAGCCTTAGAACCTGGTTGGCACTCGAGAGGAAAATGGGGTGAGCCCAGAAGAGGGCTCAGTGCTCAGTGCTTCACCAGATGTGCTGACCTACTTGCGGAAGCAATACTTTTCTTAGATTCCACAGACACTTGCCTTGCATCGGATCCTCACACCACCCTTAACTACGAATTTGCCTTTCGCGACCTGCCTGCCTCTCCCCCTTCGCGATGCGCCCAGGGAAAGCGCACCATCCGGGATGAGGCTGGGCAGTCCAGAAAGCAGTGCCCCCACCCGGAACCCGACTCACGCATCCAGTTACTCATCAATGTCCTGCTCCACCTCACCATGCCCAGATAGCTATCCAGAGATAATGGAGCAGGAAGTGTGTGCTCAAGCGGTGCACATCGTGCGGGCATCTCCGCGACTTCCCCGTCCAGTCTGGACAGCCTGACCAAGCTGAAGCTGGGTGCCTGGCTTCACTAGGCAGGGAAGGATGACCAGAGTCACAGAGCCAGGGAGAGCCTGTAAATAGAAGGAAGCAGAGGGAGAGGACAGCCCGGCAGGCGGTACCTACCTCTAATGCACCCAGGCTGGCAGTGGCGCCCAGCGAAAAAGTGACAAACTGAGGAGTCGTAGCACGTATCCCCACCAACTGGGTGGCAGAAGGTCCTGGGGTTTTACCCCTTTTTAACTGCTTTTTGTTTTTTAACAGACCAATCAAAGCCCTAGCCTGGCGTGGTTGTCACTGGTCTCTGGGCAAAAAGTGCAGCGGCAGGCTAGAAAAGGGGACTTTCCTGTCTTAGTTTCCTGTTTGTCCAAGGTGTCATGCTTTGTGAGAAACGGGAAAGGCGGGGTTGTGTTTGGTTTTCTTCTCTTTTCCCTTTTACCCTAGTCATTAAATTAATTATTATGTTTTTAATCCTCACCCAAGGATATGCTTATTGATTTTTAGAGAGAGGAGGCTGGGGGTAGGGGGTGGGACAGGGAGAGAGAAACATAGATCAGTTACAGGATGGACTCTCAACCTAGGTACGTGCCTTGGCAGTATGGAACCCTGCAACCTTTTGGTGCACAGGAGGATGCTCCCTCCAACCAACAGAGCCACCCAGCCATGTGCTCTAGTGATTAGCTCAGCAACTCCCCACTCTAGAAAAGTGGTTCTCAGGGAAGGCAGTATGTCTCTCAAAGAAGTTTTGTAAATTAATAGTGCTATTTGGGTTGTTCCAATAATGGGGTCACTACAGGTACTTAGGGGCTGAGGGACAGGAATCCCAACCTACACAAACACATACAAAATGTATGAATAACCTGCTTATAATCTGGGCTTTATAATCACATGCAAAAACATGTTTAATTGTTCAATTAATTAAATGTATTCCTTGAATATTTATTGACCATCTGCTATGCCAGGCCCATACACACTGAATTTTCCAGGAATGCAAGTACAAGGCAACTCAAAGGAAGATGTATTTTTGAGTTTTTTTGTTTGTTTTTCAGATTTTACCTAGAGATTTTCATCATTTCAGAGAATCGCACCACAACCAGCCTTCAATGTCATGGTTTAGGCTGTAACAAAAAACAAAGAACATTTATTTGAGCAAAGGATTGCAATCCAAGAGATGTCAGATTCAGGTAGCAACTCAAACTGCACTCTGGAGAGAACAAAGAAAGGCAGGATCCATAAAGGCAAAAAACACAAAATGCAAATGGAGGCTTGCTGGCTAGCTTAACAATGATTGATAAGTTCCAGCACACAAATGACAGAGGCAGAAACTACAAGAAAGGAGGTAAAATTCATGTATGTCCCTGTAGCAGTTATTGCAGTATATTTATGGCTTGCTAACCTAAAAACTAAAAGCCTTCTCATAGTGAGAGGCAACAAGCATTTTTTTTCAAATAAAATAAATAAATAAAATAAATAAATAATCGTAGCCACTGATTCAGGCAGAAACCCAAACAGTGTTCCGATTAAGAGACAACAGCAATAGTTATTGAGAAAGGGAAGGGGAACGATTGTATCAGTAGAAGGAAGGCATTTCTATTGGTGCAGCTAACATAGTGATGTTAATTTTAAATGTTTTAAATTTTCAGTCCCATAGTCATAAATATCTACTTTCTTGTTATCCTTGCAAATAGTTTTTTGGAACACAACGTTGCTTTATTTCTTTATTTATTCCATTTTATTTTTTTCCACTATCAGTTCACAGAGATCCTGAGCCAGTGTAAGCATTGGGGCACTTCTTCATACCAGCCAGTGCAGCCAGGCTAGAACACTCAGGTACTAAATTACTTGGCTTTCATAATCAAATTAGTAAAGGGGGCATCAGAAGACAGTTTTTATAAAAAGGAGGTGTTGGGAAAAAGAGGAGGCGTAGGTATTGGATCTCATGGGAACTGAAACCTCTGGTCTACACTGGAGTCCTGGGGGCCCAACTCAGTCTACCAAGCCTGACCTTGAGTACTGACTCCCTATCCTTAGACATACAACAGATAAGTCTCTAATACACAGATGACTTGCTTACTGTGTAGTTAGTGGTTAAGAACTCTTCATTTTATAGATAAAGAAACTGAGGCCAGGAAAGTTCAAAAGATTTGAAAAAGGATGAACTGTGACAGAAACAACACTAGAAGCTCCTAAAAATACAATTAGACTTGGTGAATTCTTTGAGCAAAACCATTTCCAGAAATCCTGTGACTGCTAGAGGAGAGCTCTGCTTATAGACTTACCTTTGGAAGAACTGTCGAGAGTGAGGACCATCTTTAACCTAAAGCCCTTTAGGGAAAGGAAATCCACCCCAGTTTTTTTTTAAATATATTTTATTGATTATGCTATTACAGCTGTCCCATCCCTCCCCACCCTGCACACCCCTTCCCCCCAAAATTCCCCTCTTTAGTTCATGTCCATGGGTTATATATATAAGTTCTTTGGCTTCTGCATTTCCTATACTATTCTTAACCTGCCCCTGTGTATCTTCTACCTACCATTTATGCTTCTCATTCCCTCTAAGTTTTCCCCCTCTCTCCCCACCCACTCCCCTGATGATAACCCTCCATGTGATCTCCATTTCTGTGATTCTGTTCCTGTTCTAGTTGTATGCTTAGTTTGTTTTTGTTTCTGTTTTAGGTTCAGTTGTTAATAGCTGTAAGTTTGTTGTCATTTTACTGTTCCTGTTTTTTATCTTCTTTTTCTTACATAAGTCCCTTTAATATTTCATATAATAAGGGCTTGGTGATGATGAACTCCTTCAACTTGACCTTATCTGGGAAGCACTTTATCTGCCCTTCCATTCTGAATGAAAGCTTTGCTGGATAGAGTAATCTTGGACGTAGGTCCTTGCCTTTACTTCTTGCCAGCCCCTTCTTGCCTGTAAGGTTTCTTTTGAGAAATCAGCTAAAGGTCTGATGGGCACTCCTTTGTAGGTTACTGTCTCCTTTTCTCTTGCTACTTTTAAGATTCTCTCTTTATCTTTTATTTTGGGTAATGTAATTATGATGTGCCTTGGTGTGTTCCTCCTTGGATCCAACTTCTTTGGGACTCTCTGAGCTTCCTGGACTCCCTGGAAGTCTACCTCCTTTGCCAAAGTAGGGAAGTTCTCCTTCATTATTTGTTCAAATAAGTTTTCCATTTCTTTCTCTTCCTCTTCTCCTTCTGGCACCTCTATGATTTGGATATTGGAACGTTTAAAGACATCCTGGAGGTTCCCAAGCCTCTCCTCATTTTTGTGAATTCTTGTTTCTTCATTGTGTTGTGCTTGAATGTTTCTTTCTTCCTTCTGGTCCACACCATTGATTTGAGTCCCATTTTTCTTCCCATCACTTTTGGTTCCCTGTGCATTTTCCTTGATTTCCCTTATTGTATCCTTCATTTGTTCATCTAATTTGTGACCAAATTCAACCAAGTCTGTGAGCATCCTGATTACCAGTGTTTTGAACTGTGCATCTGATAGGTTGGCTATCTCTTCGTCATTTAGTTGTATTTTTTCTGCAGCTTTGATCTGTTCTTTCATTTGGGCCATTTTTGTTATCTAGGCATGCCTGTTAGGAAGTAAGGGGCGGAGCCTTAGGTGTTCACCAGGGCGGGGCAGCCATGTCGCTGCGTTGTGACGTTGTTTGTGGAGGAGGGGTCTCAGAGGGAACAATGGGGGTTGCGCCGCTCTCTTCTGGTCTTCAGTCACTTTCCGAGCTACCCACAGTCAAATTGGGCCCTTCTGGTGCTGATTCCCGGTGGGAGGGCTTATGTATGCTCTAGGACCCTGTGGGTCTCTCCAACGAGCTCTCCTGTGAGTCCAGGAGTTTCTCCCGCTGCCGCCTCCTCAACCCCCACAGGAGTTTTCAATCAGAGGCTTTAGTGCTTTATTTCCCCACACTGGAACTCTGGGTTGTGCAGTCTGTCTTGCTCCCCAGTTGTTCCTCCCGGTTTATCCTCATGAGGGAGTGGGACGCCCAGTCCGCAGCCGCCACCTCTCCCGGCCAGCTGCGCCTTTCCCCAATCTGCCAGCCACCGCCCCGCCGCACAAGTCCTCTCTGCCCCTCCTACCGGTCTAGATGAATGTTTCTTTAATTTCTTGGTTGTCGGACTTCCATATGGTTCGATTTTCTGTCAGTTCTGGTTGTTTTTTATTTTAAAATTTGTTGTCCTTCTTTTGGTTGTGCGAGGAGGCACAGTGTATCTACCTACGCCTCCATCTTGGCCGGAAGTCCCATCCCAGTTTTTTGTTTGTTTGGTTGGGTTGGTTGGTTTGTTTGTTTTTTCACCAGCTAAATGCTAAGAAGTTTCCCCTTATATCTCTTTGCTGTGGTTTTAGATAATGTTATGTTCCGGAGAGCTGTGAAAATGAAGAACCACTGGAAGTAAAAGCAGTTATCTACAGCTTTCCATTTTACAGTGCACTTCTTATCACTTCCCCCTTGTGAGAACATCACTGGAACTGTGCCTGGCACAGAACAGACATTCCATATTTATTGAACAAATAATTAAGTGAATAAATAAATGAACTTTATGATGTAGGAATAATTATACCATTTTATGGATATAGTGATGAAGAGTCAAGCCAGGAATATATGACTTTTCCTATTCCTTTTTGGGAATTAGGATTCAAATTCAAGTCTGAGTTCAATGGCATTTATACCTCAATGCTAGCTACTTAGAAACTGAACTTTTAATGGAAGTTTGGGATGGCATGTGTTGTGGGCTTAACAGAGGATGTTAACAGGAAACTCACAGTAGCAGACCAATGCCCCACCCAAACTCTATGAGCCCATCCCCAGCTTTTTCATATTGTGCCGCAAATAACTAGCACCTGCACATTATCCCTAGTCCTGCAGATTACTTTTGGACACTGAAGTAAGCTGGAAGTACCTGGGAGTTTTATGGTTCACTCCACTTCACACTGCTGGGCAGCCTGTAGCCTCAGACAGGAAAACCCAGCTCCTTTGCATTGGGAAGAACAAACTCTGAGATTTGTTCTTTGTTCTAGAGTTCCCTATGGGAACAGGCTGAGTGTAGGACCACTGAAATCACACCCTCACTTAGCTTCTACCCATTTCCTACTCTTTACCCCCTACTCCCTTATTGGTTTCTCCTAAAAGGCCTTTCTCAATAAGTGACTTGCATCTAAACCCTTGGCTCAGGGTCTGCTTTTTTAAGAACTAGACCTAAGACACTCACTGACTCTTCCAGTAATGAAAATGGCATGTACACTTGAAGTCAGCTACAGCTACCGATACATAGAAAACCACTTCAAATAGTGCTGTGGTTTTGTGTGCCAGCAAGAGTCCTCTCTGTGTTTTTCTAAGTGAAAACAGTAAAGAGGAAGTGGCCCATGGGGGAGGGGAAGCCTGCCACATCACTCTGGCCTGCAGTTGAGCCTGTGTGCTATAGAGATATAAATATGTCTTTAGTTTAATAGACTTTGTAATTATCTATGTTGTGGAAGACCAAAGAAGACAAGTAACTGCATCTAACTAATGAGAGAAGATGTATAGAATTTAGTGCATAGTAAGTGCTTAATACTAATGTTGTAGCTCTCCAAAGTATCAGAATAGTTTTTAATGCACAAAGTTTCCAGTCAGGTAGTCACAGATACTTTATTTATTTTAAGATATCTAGGACCCAAATGTTAGTCTTCATTTTTTCCCCTAAAAGCCCAGAGTCCACGGAGAAATAAGGCTAATTTTTGCCCCTAAAATCTTAAAGGCTACATCACAAACAAATGTTTATTTTGTTAAAGAAAGACCTTGAGTTTTACCTCAAGAATTTACAATGTATAAAAGGCAAGTAAAAAGCAACAGCCCACAAGATTGGGACAGTGGTTGTTGACAAAAACTAGAAAAAAAACATTTGCCAGTACTTTATATTGTTTCTATTTATGCCATGTTTTCATTAGAGATGGTGAAAAAATGATATATAAAAATTATTTAAAAGTATTTTAAACAAACATGATGCTAACAATAAGCATTTTTACACACAGAATAAATAAAAATCTGAGGAGCTAAACACACCCAAATGAACATGGTAAGTGATCATCTCTGGGTGGTGGGATTACCAAGTTTTCCTTTCTGCCTAAACTTCCTATTTTAAAAAATAATGAACATAAAAGTTATAATACTTCAAATCATAGAAGTATGCAGAATAATATTGTTAAATGTCTGCTTTAATCTTTCTCCTGCCATCGTAGCCTCTGTGCTGAGGTAAGCATTATTAAGAGGTTGTTATATATATTTCTGAAACTTTTCTTGTGGATTTATCTGCTAAGAGAGAATGGGGGACGGGGACTAAAAAGGCTAATACAGTTTGTTCAGAAGTAGCACCTCAGTTTGGAGTGCCAGAGATAGGAAAGTGCTAATACTCTGAAGGGGAGATGAGCATGATATCTGTCACTGCTGCCAAGAATTGAGCACCATTCTTGAGAAATATTATACACAGACCACTAAGTTATAATCACAGTCTCATCTCTTGATGTTTTCCTTGTAGGTCCTTGGGTCAACCGAGTAATTAAAACTGCTGAATTCTAACTCACATTTCTAGGTTATTGTTGTTGTTGTTGTTGTTTTGTGGGGGATTTTTTTGACTCTCTCCCAGATGCATTTTCTCCCTTTACCTTGGTGAACTGGCTTAAGCCATCACTCCCACCTAACAGCTTTTTCTCACTGTCACTTTCTGTGGTCATTTAAATATGGGGTGCTCTCAGGCTATCCTTAGATGTGTAGAACTTGCATCAAAACATATGCTGTCAATATGCTGGGAATCAGCACCAGAAGGGCCCAATTTGCTTGTGGGTAGCAGGGGAAGTGACTGAAAGCAGGGCAAGAGCCGCCCAAGAGGCATTGTTCCCTCTCAGACTCCACCCCCACAAACAGCACCACAAGGCAGTAGAGTGGGTTGCCCCACCCTGGTGAATACCTTACTACGTAACAGGTGACGGAGACAAAAAAATATGGTCCAAATGAAAGAACTGATCAAAACCACAGAAAAAGAACTAAGTGCAGAGGAGACAGCCAACCTATAAGATGCAGATTTCAAAACACTGGTAATCAGGATGCTCACAGAAATGATTGAGTACAGGCACAAAATAGAGGCAGAAGTGAAGGAGGCTATGCAAAGTGAAATAAAGGAAAATGTACAGGGAACCAACAGTGAAGAGAAGGAAACTGGGACTCACATCAATAATTTGGAGCAGAAGGAAGAAATAAACATTCAACCAGAACAGATTGAAGAAAGAATTTAAAAAAATGAAGAGAAGCTTAGGAACATCTGGGACAACTTTAAACGTTCCAACATCCAATTATAGGGGTGCCAGAAGCAGAAAAGGAAGAGCAAGAAATTGAAACTCATTTGAAAAAATAATGAAGGAGAACTTCCCTAATCTGACAAAGGAAATAGACTTCCAGGAAGTCCAGGAAGCTCACAGAGTCCCAAAGAAGTTGGACCCAAGGAGGAACACAACAAGACACATCATAATTAAATTACCCAAGATTAAAGATAAGGAGATAGTTACCTACAAAGGAGTGCCCATAAGACTATCAGCTGATTTCTCAAAAGAAACCTTGTAGGCAAGAAGGGGCTGGAAAGAAGTATTCGAAGTCATGAAAGGCAAGGACCTACATCCAAGATTACTCTATCCAGCAAAGCTATCATTTAGAATGGAAGGGCAGATAAAGTGCTTCCCAGAAAAGGTCAAGGTAAAGGAGTTCATCATCACCCAGCCCTTATTACATGAAATGTTAAAGGGACTTACCTAAGAAAAAGAAGATCAAAACTATGAACAATAAAATGGCAACAAACTCACAACTGTCAACAACTGAACCTAAACAAAAACAAACTAAGCAAACAACTAGGACAGGAACAGAATCACAGAAATGGAGATCACATGGAGAGTTATCAGTGGGTTGGGGTAGTGGGGAGAATGGGGGAAAAGGTATAGGGAAAAAGAAGCATAATTGGTAGGTACAAAATAGACAGGGTTAAGAATAGTACAGGAAATGGAGAAGCCAAAGAACTTATATGTACGACCCATGGACATGAACTAAGTGGGAGAAATGCTGGTGGGAGGGGGGAGGGGTATAAAGAGAAAAAAAAAATGGGACAACTGTAATAGCATAATCAATAAAATATACTGTGAAAACCTATGTCCATACAAAAACACATGATATTTGTATCAGCTTTATTCATAATTGCCAAAATTTGGAACTAGTATGCTCTTCATTAAGTGAATGGATAAATAGACTATGGTACATCTAGACAATGGGATGTTATTTAATGCTAAAAAGAAATATGCTATTAAGTCATGAAAAGACATGAATGAACCATGAGTACATATTACTAAGTAAAAGACATCAATCTGAAAAGGCTACATACTATATTAGTCCAATTATGACATTCTGGATAAGGCAAAACTATGAGGATGGTAACAAGATCAGTGGTTGCCACAGGTTGTTGGGGGTGGGGAGCAGGTAGGAGGAATGAACATTGGGAGCACAAAGGTTGTTTAGGGCTGTGAAATACTCTGTATAATACCATAATGATGGATACATGTAATTATACAGTTGTCCAAACCAATAGAACATACAACACACCAAGAGTGAAACATAATGTAAACTATGAGTTCGGTGATAATGATGTGTCATCAGTTGTAACAAATGTGCCACTCTGGTTGGGGATGTTGATAATGGGGGAGGCAGTGATAGATAGAGGTAGGGAATACATGGGAAATCTCTGCATCTTCCTCTGAATTTTGCTGTGAACCTAAAACTGCTCTAAAAACATAAGGTCTTAATTTAAAAAAAATAATAATACTGTTGTCTGGCTGTGCTCCCTCCTTACAGACTGTGATTTAGCACTCTGGATTGGAGCTGAGAGCTGGAGTTTCTAAATAGACTTTAACTTTTAGAGCGAGTATTTGTTAATAAGTTCCACAGGTAATTCTAATGTGAATCCAGGATAAAGAGTTATTGATACAAAGAGATCTGATTAAGATAACTCAGACTGGTGGGGAGAAGTGGGGATGGTGATGTGGACTCCGACCAGCATGGTCCGTGTGTTGTGGATGTGACGAACAAATTCACACAGACTGCAGAAGTCCGGTAGAGAAAAAGGGACTGCGTGGCTACTCTCTGAGTGAGAGAGCACCTCAACCCTTGCCTGGACAGGCTTTTATTGCTTTCTAATAGCACACATCAAAGAAGGTTCTCATTCATTATGCTCAGGTTTGCTTTAGGTGATTACCTTTTACAAATAACAAAGGAAAGGATGTTGCTGATCACTTCTTACAGATAATATTCAAAGAACTATGAAGGCTTATTTTGAGTCAGAGTCAGTTAGCCAAAGGGCCATAAAACTTTGGGAAACAAACTCATTTCATGCTTGGACCCTTATCAGGAAATTGAGGGCATTTTTAGCAAAGCAGGTTTCACAGGATTTTATGCATTCTTTCTTAGGGCTGATTGCCCAGGGGAACCGCCTGTTCCTGTGCAGGGCTGCACCACCCTTCGGCATTGTTTCAGGCTTAAGTCAGGCAGCGGAAGTAAGGCTGCCAAGAGATTAGGAAGCTTCTCACAGACAGAATGAGGACTTAGGCTATGTCAAAGCTGAGGGGCAAGGGTCCATCACCCCTTTTCTGTAGCCCCCCAAGTCCTTCCCTGAGGGCCCCTTCACGACCATGCCTGTCTTAGGTCGTCCCTCCCTTGAGGAATCTTACCCATCATTGGCTAACCAGTCATCTGCCTGGAGCCAAGCAGGGTGAATTGGTAGGGGGCAGAGGCAACGCCCCTGCCAGGAAAATAAGCTTTGTCTCATTAGTGGCTTATGGTCCAAGGTCTTTTACTCAGCCTTAGCCGTGCGGGCGTTACAGCTTCTAAAACCAGGCAGGGTGGTTCCCTACAGAGGGGCTGTAGGTTTGCCAGGGCAACTGTGGGCAGTCTAGGACAGGATTGGCTGAGAAGCTGAATGCCTCTATAGCCAATGGAAATAAAAAGAGGGCTGGCTCTCTGGCTTCTGAGCTCTGGTTCTCTCAGGCTTTTCTTCCTCGAGGATGCCTGGATAGTTGTGCTGCAGCTCCCCCCAATTTCCCCATGGACGGTATTTTGGATAGGAAGGAACTCCAGGCACAGCCTAGGATCAGGCTGGCCTGGCAGAGGGTGGCAGGTTTATTCTTTTGGTGTTCTAGAGGGAACAAGCTCTGAGGCAGAAGCCTGCCATTCTTCCAAAATTTTGTAGTTTTTGTATATTACATTTTTAGTTTGTAAACTAACCCTATAGAAACAAAATAACTAAAAACTAACAGGGAAAAAGGAGAACTCAGGTGGTAGAGTTTAGCTTTAATTGATAGGCTTAAGTGATTAAAGCTGTGACTTGATAGGCTTAAGTAACTGCTTTTGAATAAAGACTCCTCTTCTTTATCACCAAACCTTTGCCTCTGGAATTTTTGCTTAGAGGGCAGTGGTGGGCAGCAGAACTCCAAGTACTGTTCTATAACATTACTGATGTAAGTCAGCCCTCAATCTTCTCAGCTAAGTTACTATGAATCTTTCTCCCCAGGTACCTTGGTTCTGTTGTTCGGAATTACCCACACCTGTCATACTTCTATACTTGCCAGAATTTGCCCCCCTCCATGGAAACTCCAGGCCTCCCTTACCAATAGGGAGAACCACTACCCACCAAGTCTCAGCTCAAGCAAATGGCTTCCCTAACACCTACCCAAAGTTTTTTGCTGTTCCCTGAACACATTTTCCTATCACCTAGTTCTTTGGACTTACCTGTGCTATGCTCTTTATCAGGATCATTTTAATCTTTTGAGTATATGTCTGCCACTCCACTAAACTGAGCAATTTGAGAACATTACTCATCTTGTCAGAATCTAACACTAACTAACTGAATTTCTTGGTCAAATAAACAAATGCACAAAGTGGGACATCATGTACAAACTATGCCTTAAAATTTAAAAATCTAGTATTTTTCATTCTCATTTACCACTTGCTAAAATATAAAATTTTCCAGATACTCCTGCTCCCTCTTTGAGTCTGCACATTCCTCATGTCTTGACCCAGGGAACAGAACTCTGGCTAAAAGATGGAAGCCTGGTCTTCCAGCAGACAGCTATGTCACCGTCACTAACTCTTTTAACTTCTCTCAGATCCTGTTCTTCATCTGCAAAATGCAGATCGCTGAGGCCCCTTCTACTGTAAATATACCTGGTATATATACCAGGGATTTATACTCTTTTTCAAGTGATACTTGAAGACTGTTTCCATTTGAAAACAAAAGGGTAAGAGAGGGAGAGATATATAAGGAACTGAACATATCAAGTTTTACCATTGTTTTAATTGGTGAAGGAAAAAATATCAAAATACATGCAATACAGATTGAGGGAAACATGAATTTTATATAAAAATTTTTTCATAAGGTTAATGTTGGATCCTCCCCTCTCCTCTCCTCTCCATCTCGAAGCTGTCAGAAACCCCCTGCCCAGATAGGTCAACCCGGGGGACAGAGACCCTAAAGTAAAATTATAAAGATGGTATTTGTATTAATATCAGTTTTGCTTAACTTGCCTGCTTAATAGCATAAAAGCATTAAAAAGAAAGAAAACACAATATGGGATCAGTTCAATTCAAATGAAGTATCTTCAAACCTGAAAAAAAAAAAGTCTTATTAGTAAATATATTATTTGAATTACAGCCACCTAACTTGTCTAACTTTTGCTGTGTACATCACCATTTGTAAAAGAAGTAGCTGCAGACAATTTTCCAGACTCATTACAAAGATCATTTCCCATTAGCCTATCCCATTGATTCCCCTACAACCTAAGAGAAAAGAATGCTAGTATTAGAGTTTAGATTCTGGCTCTACCATTTTAGTTACTATGTGACTCTGGGCAGGTCACCCAGCTTCTCTGATGCTCTCTTGAATTAATTTCCATGCCCTAAAATATACAGGAGATCTGAATAGGTCTTCATTACTTAAGGCACCCTATGGAGAGTTTCACTGGAAAGCTGGATTTTCTACCTCTGGATTCCATCCAAAGATGCAGAGAAGTCCAATTCCTCCCTTTTCGTGCTGCTAGAGCTCCTTATAGATACATCTATTTTAGTGTCTTTGTATTGCATTACAACAATCTATTTCTATTTCCTCTATTGGATGGGGAGCCTCTGGAAGGCAAATATCATGCCCACACACTAAGGCTTCAAGAGAGATTGAAGGAATGGGACATCTTCAGAATCAGGTCACTCCTCTCTTCTGACTGAATAATATAGCAGCTGCTACATAACAGAAGAGACTGGTTCATTTTTTGAAGGCCCAGAGATGCCTCATGTAGAAATGGCAGAAGAAAGAGCAAACCCTTGCAGGTGGAATGGGTAACCAGCTGCCTCTGTCCTGTCACACCACACCAGCAGCTCCTCTGACTTCCTTTAGAGGGCCAGAGATGCTGGCAGAGCCACAACTGGGGCCACACACCTTCCTCATGCTACCCCACAGGAAAGGGAATGTGACCTCGTAGGAATTTTCTCTGCCTGCTGAAATGCTACCCTGATTAATGCCCTCCATATGCTGAGGGTTATCATATTAGACCTGCCTAGAAATAGTTCCCAGCATAATGAAACAACAACAAAAAAGCATTTTCTTAATGTTAGAAACTTACCTCCATGACGCTGGTTAGTTAAATTGATCTATGAAAAAGAAAATGGGGGGGGGGGGGGAAACAGTAAGTTTTAATTTTAAAATACTATATATTAATAATGTCTAGCAGAATAGCCTGCTCTCCTTAACCAGGAATACTTTGTTTAGAACTACTCATAGGACCCAAACCTGCCTACTAGCCTCAGATCTCAACCCAGGCAGAGAGTGCTGGAGGAGTCCAGAATTGCAGGGTGCTAGGAGAACAAGACTTGCAAAGGCCTGTGCCTCCCTGAGAAGCATGTTGGTCCTAAGTATCCATGAGCCTGTCAGGAAAGCCTACAGAAGCCAATAGGTAAGAAATATTGGGAATGAGTATGTATTTGTGCAAGCGCTGTTGCTGTTGCTTGCTTTTGCCACGGGAGAAATATCATTTCCAGGGCCATTCTGTGCAGAGGTCTCAGAGGGTGCCACTTATCAGAGCTTTAATAACATTTCTGACAATCCCGGTATGCATATTCTTTAAAAAAATATCAAAGCAGCTTGGTGCTGTGGCTAATGTCAGATACAACCGCCAGCTGCTGAGAAAAGAACTTGAAAACTTACCCCATTTAACTGTCATGGGCTCAGGCAGGCTAACGTGTTTCACAGAGCAGGTGTACTTATCTTCTGCACTGGGAGTGAAATTTGCATGCACCAGAAGATAGAAACACCAGTCCTTGCTGAAAGACAGGTCTGATTTCTCTGTTTTCATCTCCTGTCCGTTCTTGAGCAACTTAATTTCAATCTCGGGTGGATGGAACCCAGATACATAGCAGTTCAGGAAATTCGGCTTTCCATTCTCTGCTGGATGCCTCGAGTAAACTTGAACCTTCGGAGTACCTGAGGAACATCAGGGAAAGACAAATGAAAATTGCAGAGTATTTCATTTGGGGCTACTTTGGTTTAAAGCTAGACCAGGCACTAACTATTTAAATTTGATCATCCATTTCTCCCAATTCCATTTCCACTTTCCCAAGTAAGCTTCCACTTTTCCGAAAGGCTACTTCATAATTCCCCTACACATGCATTTTTGGCTTTTTCTACCAGATTTCTAGTAGTACCTTCTGTCACTGGAGATTGTGCCAAATCTTCAAGAACCTTTCTGTGGAGGCTTTCAAGAACTTTTGATGGCTTCTCAGCACCCGTAAGAGCTGTACACTTGAAACCTATATGGCTTTGCGAACCAATGTCAACCCAGTAAATTCGATTTTTTTAAAAGTCTACATGATTTGGCCCTGACCTACTTTTCAAACTTCATTTATCACTTCACACACCCTCCCACTGTAGCCACATCAAAAAATTCATGTTATCATACCCTGTTTCAGCCCCTTCAATTTTTTTTCTTATGTTTACATCTTTCCTTTTTGGTTCCTGCTCCTGCCTAGATCAACACCCATCAGACTTCTCAGTGTGTATCAAGTGTCTGGTAAAGTGCTTAGCACACAGCAGTTGCTCTGTAATTGGCAAATGTTATTAATACCTACTTGCTCAGGTTCCTAAGAGAGTCAACCCAAGTATGTTCCTACAAAACACAAACTCTTCATCCTGCTCAGAATTTATATACCAAACCCCTATCTGATTTTGTACCTGATTTCATGAGCTACAAAATTTAAATGGCAAATTAAATGGGTGAATTGGGCTGGATCAGAACAAAAGGAAAGGGTGAGGACTCAGGCAAATGGGAGAGAACATACTCTCCTTTATGACCAAGTAGAGTAATGCATGAGAATGGGATTTGCATATTAATCAGCACCCTAAAATGATTCTTATAACTAGCCACGTTCGGAATACATTGCATAATGCTACAGTACAGTGGTTTCCAAAAGGGGATGCATGACTAGACTTCATGCATCCCAGGGGCTTCAGAAAGAAAATATAAACTTTATTTCTATATTTTTCATCCAAAATGAAGAGAAGTTTTATTGCTACTAAATATACAGGCTAACACTAATATACACATATAATTCACTTTAAAATACATGCACATTCAAAGTATAAGATTACTATAGGGCAGCTGCTCCTCCAGTTTCAGAAGGCAGTGGGGAAGAGGAAGAGTACCAGGCCACTCTGACCATACACATCTGCCTAGAAACACTCTATGATCAAAGGAAAGGTCACCAGGAAAGGCAATATTAAAAGTCCACAAGAACTGGACTGGGGATCCCAATGAAGCCCTGATTTTATTTTTTTCGTAAAGTTAAAAGTGAAGATAAGTCAGAATGCGCTTTGTACTTGAGCTTCTGATAACTAGAATATAATAAATGCTACAGGAGTCAGAGCAAGGTTCATCCGGCCTGGAATTCTTGCTTTGAGGGAACCAGGTAGGGTTTTGTGAAAACATCATGAAAGTCTCTTCTAAGAAGAGGACCAATACCAGCCAGGCCTGGACTTGAATCTGGACTCATCCACTTATTGGCTCTGTGACTTTTGGAGAGTTATTTTAGCTT
The DNA here is from genome assembly GCA_007922815.1 of Macrotus californicus. NCBI lineage: Eukaryota > Metazoa > Chordata > Mammalia > Chiroptera > Phyllostomidae > Macrotus > Macrotus californicus. The sequence goes on from VMDR010012058.1 coordinate 23,432, forward strand.
CCAAAGTTTACCTGAAAAATTAATTTATGCCCACAATGAATCAAACAAAACCTATATATGAGATAGGGCAGAAAATTGACCCCCAGAGGCAACCACCATAATCTATTTCTTGTGGTTCTTCCAGAAATGATCTATGTAGGGCATGTATTACTCTGGAAATTTTCAAATTAAGATTTTTTTTTATGTCAGCTTGTTATTTTTCAAAAGGCTTCTATAGTCAGCAGCAAATAATAGTGATGACAGACATTATGCTTTACTTTGTAAATAAATTATAAATTAAACACCTTTCTGTCATGATCAAAAGACCACGCTTCACAGAAGCTTTTATGAGGGGAAAAATGAAAGAGTCCAATATATCACAGGAATTTGGAACGTGCTCAATGTCCCTGGTGTCCCCAACAGACAGCCTGGGTAAACCACTCTGATTGCCTTATCACGGGTTTCACAACCTCTCTGACCAATGAAACTTGGCTTTCTCAAAACTGAAAGTGGAGTAGAGACTCAGCTCATCTTGGAGAGTACCAGGCAAGGAGCCAAAGAGGAAGACAACAGGGGCCTATGGCTGCCCAGTTTGTTCCAGACAATCTCACACCCAAAGGAGGCAGTTCTAAAAAACGTGTGGATTACATACAGCCCAAAGGCCAACACCCCAGCATAATGCTCTGGTCAGGAGCCATTGTCTGCCATATATTCCCTGTGTAATTAAGTTACCTAAAATCTTGGTGCCTGTTTTCTCATCTGTGAGATACTGATGATAACCTTCATGTTTACATCGTAGGTGCATTCAGGGGTGTCCAACCCTTGGCCCGGGATGGCTGTGAATGTGACCCAACAGGGAATCATAAATTTACTTAAAACATTATGAGATTTTTTTGTTTTCGTTAGTGTTTGCGTATTTAATGTGTGGCCCAAGACAACTCTTCCTCTTCCAGTGTGGCCCAGAGACGCCAAAAGGTTGGACACGAAAAGGACGTGCTTTTTTTAAAAAAAAGAAAAGAAAAAAGCACACAGCGTCCCTGACACACTGAGTTGTCAAAAATAGGCAGTTTTATTGATTATTAAGAGCGACATGTAATGGGAACAAATGAATTAATGATGGGAAAGCGCTCTGTAACACCTGAAAGCATTCTACACACGATGCGTGCTGACCCCCCGCCAAAGTTTGATCCCATACGTATGTGAAAATACGAAGGGGCAGGTGAACCTGGTGGGCGCTAGGAGGAAGCCCGAAGCCCTGCTGTTCCCAGCAGAGTTGCAGTGGACAGACTTATCTCGGCGGTGCCTTCCCCAAAACCCAAGTGTCTGTCTGTCTCCACCCAGTCACAGTCCCCAGCTACCCGCCTTTGGAACCCGCCTACCCTCTTTCCCCTCCAGCTGCGTCCGGAGAGCGAGAGGTCCGGCGAAAGAGTGGAAGAGAAACCCTCCCAGGTCGCTCTGGAACTTATCAACACCCCGAAACTTTGTCCGCTCCCACTCAGCCAGGGCGCGCCAGTGGTCTCCCCCATGCCCGGCTCTTGGGGAAAGAAGAAAAAAGCTTGCGTCCTGGGCTCGCACCCACACTGCTCTCCCATCCTCCGACCCAGCCCGGGGCTAAGTCCCCTGGCCAGGGAAAGAGTACTTGGGGAACCCGGGTCTTACAGAGTTGAGAGTGCCAAAGAGGGTGGGGAACCGGGAGGTAAAGGGCGAGCGGAGAAACGGGGAGGAGGGGGGCACTCACGATGGACGGCGTCCAGGCCAGAAAGAGAGAGCAGTCCGAGCAGGACCAAAGCCACGGAGAGAGCCATCGCCTCTAGAGCAACGCCCGACGAGTGAGGAACGGAGCTCCGGGCTGCACCTCCAACTGCGGTCTCCCGAGCCTGCGCCTGGGATTATATTACATGCGTTCACCACCAATCAGAACCCTGCCCGTCACCAGTCTCTTAGCTGGCTGTGCTGAACCAGGTTAGAAAACGACGTTTCCATTTCAGTTTCATTTTCCTATAAGGCCTCGTGATGCTTAAGGCATGGGTTGGACGGGGTGGGTTCGCTGTTTGTAAATGGGCGCTCTCTGATCTTGGGTGCGTCCCCAAGCTTGGGGCGTTGATCGCCCCTCCTAGAACTTCAGTCTGGACGCACCTTTGTCCAGCGCCCTCGATTTCCGAATCAGCTCCCAGAGATACCTGAGTCATTTGCTTACCGTGCCTTAACCAGTTAGGAACCTGGAACCTGTGGTTTTCATTAGAAAAAATGGAAGCCCAGAAAGATTAAGTGCATAGACAAAGGATGAAGAGTGCCGGGCAGAACAAGAACTCTTATAAATAATTACAATCCGGAATACACTGTAGGTTTCTGGATTTGCGGGGCAAGAAAAATAGTCCAGGAACCTCGAGGATTCCTGAGAACAGCTCAGAGAACTAACTGAAGTGAAGAAGGACCACCTTGCTTCTGGAATTCCTTCAAGGAAAAGTTTCTTTTTGTAAAGCTCCGTGCCAAGAAATTCTTCTCTGTATCTTCCCGTTGTTGTGTAGGTGATTTTCTTTGTTTTGTTGATTTGTGGGGAAAACTACCACTAATAGTAAAAGCAGTAACTGCTTTGAGTCTTAGAGATTACAGACCCCTGTCCGTGCTCCATTCACTGAGAGCTACCATACTAGAATGGTGCTTGGCTCGTAATGGGTAATCCAGAAACCGAATGAGTGAATGGATGGGGTGGATGAATGAACCAGCTAGCAAAGAAGGGGAGAATACCTTAATAAACTCTAGGAGGTAGGGATTACTTCATTAACTTTTATGGACAGGAAAAAGAGAAGATAAGAGACCAGGATTCAAACTCTGGCCTGATTCCATTGTTATTAATGCTTCTGACACTTAGAAGATAAAGGGCAGGGCAATTTTAGTGAGAATTTAAATTGCACCCAGCCACGTAAAAAAAGATGGTGCCCTGACATGGCTGCCGAGTCCTCTGGCCTTCTGAGTGCAACAGTGAAAAGAGGAAGTGAACCATGCCTCAGAGAGGAACAGAGATCTTAGAAATCCCCACTGTTTTCAATTGAAGGGAGGTGACTTGTGCTTCCCCAAGGAGCACAACAAATATCTTCTGGATTTCTTTCACAGATTTTTAGACCTTTTAATAATCGCTGTTGTGGGAGCCATGGCTGTAGAAGAAGTGGAATTATTCTCCACAGACCTACTGAAATGAGATCACACACAGAGAGCCTCACACAGTTCCTAACATATAGTGAGTATCTATAATATTTAACAAATACCTTGTAATTACTGTTCATGAACTAGTGAATATTCAGAGAGCTAAATCTGAAACCTGTACAAAAAGCTTATCCCAATAACATGTACCACACCATATAGACTTCTGCTTTTGTCAGTCCTGAACATCTGCCTCTCCGAAATTTTATGAATTTCTATTTCATGAGGATAATTATTTTATATATACTGGCAATAATATGCAAATAAAATACTTAGTATTTAAAAAAAGAAAATGATTACAAATCAAAATAAAGTTATTTTGACTTTATTTATTTATGTATTTATTTGCCACTTAGAAGCCTTACATTTTTATGTAGGTAAATTTGTCTGTCACCCTTCATGATTGGAAGGGCCTCAACTACTTCACATATTTAAAACAACAAACAAAAAACCTCATACATTTTCTTTGAATATTTTTTAGGTTTAATTTTTTTTAATATTTAAATCTTTAATCCATAGGAACTTACTTTGGCATAAATGTCTTCAGTATAGAAGTTTTACTTTTTTAGTCAAATCTATATATTTTTTATGATTTCTGACTTAGGTATCATAAAGTCTGTTTCTTAGAATGACATTTATTGGGGGCAAT
>VMDR010012059.1:0-27266 GCA_007922815.1 Macrotus californicus
TTGACCTTATCTGGGAAGCACTTTATCTGCCCTTCCATTCTAAAAGATAGCTTTGCTGGATCGAATAATCTTGTATTTACGCCCTTGCCTTTCATGACTTCAAATACTTCTTTCCAGCCCCTTCTTGCCTGTAAGGTTTCTTTTGAGAAATAAGTGGACAGTCTTATGGGAACTCCTTTGTAGTTAACTGTCTCCTTTTCTCTTGCTGCTTTTAAGATTCTCTTCTTATCTTTAATCTTGGGTGACTTAATAATGATGTGCCTTGGTGTGTTCCTCCTTGGGTGCAGTTTCTTTGGGACTCTCTGAGCTTCCTGGACTTCTTGGAAGTCTATTTCCTTCACCAGGTTGGGGAAGTTTTCCTTCATTATTTGTTCAAGTAAGTTCTCAACTTCTTGCTCTTCCTCTTCTCTTTCTGGCACCCCTATGATTCGGATGTTGGAACATTCAAAGTTGTTCCATAGGCTCCTAAGTCTCTCCTCATTGTTTTGAATTCTTGTTTCATTCTGTTCCAGTTGGATGCTTATTTCTTCCTTTTGTTCCAAATCGTTGATTTGAGTCCTGGTTTTCTTCCCTTCACTGTTGGTTCCCCATATATTCTACCTCTGATTTAACCTTTTCATAGGGTGTAGCCATTCAAGGTTCTAATTCATACTGAAGGGCATACCAAGACCATTCTTGCCTGACTGAGCTTAACTTTTATTTCTCTTTTCTAATCACTTGGCATTATAAAAAGTGCCATTTAGCCAGCCTGGTGTCCTAAATGCCCTCAAAGGAGGAATGGCTACCAATGTCAGTGTCTCTTCTGCAGGCCACTTCCATTTCCTGGATCCTGGCTTAATACGTTTTCACCATTTTGTTAGCTCTCTGAATCTTAAAGTTGTTGGTTTTTACATTTTGTTCAGCTTCTCTTTTCTAACTTGTCTAGTTCACCATTGCCTGAAGTGGATATTCCTTTATAGTCATTTGTATCCACATCTATTTTATAAAATTTAAATGACATATACATATATTTTGATTTTTTAATGGTTTTATTTATTTATTTTTGGAGCGAGGGGAAGGGAGGGAAAAAGAGGAGAGAAACATCGATGTACGAGAGAAACATCTATCTAAGTAGGCTGCTTCTTGCATGCCCCCAACCAGGGGCCTGGCTTGCAACCCAGGCATGTGCCCTGACCAAGGGTTGAAGGGGCAACCTTTTGGTGTGCAGGATGATGCTCAACCCCCTGAGCCACACCAGTCAGGGCTGTCTTGATTTTTAAAGCTTGATGTATTAAGGATTCTTCCATGTAATGAAATGTTCCTTAAAGATATGTTTCTTAAAAAAAGTTATTCAATAATATTTCTTCACATTTATGTTGTATAATTTCTTATTTTTGATCTCATTAACTATTAGTATACATTCACATTTCCTCTTATTTGCTATATAATGATATTTCTAGATTCAAAATTATTTACCGATTGTCTACCTTACACGTTTTATGAATTTAAACTTGGTCATCCTTATTGGACTAGATACCTACTGCGATAACAAAATTGAATTTTATTAGCAGGATGCATAGGAACCTTTAATATCTTGAGAAACACCTGGCTTTTAAGTTAAAACTGGAAACAGAAGCTTGTGTGAGTGTATAGTTTTACACCTCACAATAAGAGAACACATGTCCGTCTGATCTTGGGAAGATTTTATAAGTTTCAAATGGGTCTTTGGCCCTGAGCCATTCTTACTGTCATTTTTTATTAACTTTGTTCTCTTTTACCTCTTACAAAAAGCCTGCTTTTTGTAATATTGTTTCAGAAAATATGATTCCATTCAAAAGGATATTGTAAAATGGTGTCTTAAAATTGTGTCTCAGTCCATTAAAAAGACTCGTAAAACATCACAACACAAAGTACGCAGTAACCGGTCGGACCACAGAGTTAACTGTGACTCTCTTTGACTCTGTTTCATAGGAAATCAGCCAGTAGCGATCATCACAAAACGAAATTTAAAAAAAGCATCACTGGTTTCTTTGTGGATAAGATTGAGGTGTTTAAAATCGCATTAGATAGACAGTCTAAATGGAAATTTTAGTAATGTCATTGAGATGAAATATCACAGCTCACTACTCAGTTTTTGTGTAGCGTTTGCATCAGCCTTTTGTTTAATTTCGTAAACTAGATCGTATGTATGATGCTTGGTGTTTCGTGGTTTAGCTAAATGGCAATTGTTGCTACTCTCTCTCCTGTGGCACTTTTTATTATAGGAGTAAGTAGTAGAGACACGTTGTCTTATTTCATAACACTTTTCCTGTCTACTGTGGTTCATCAACACTTAGTTTTGTGGGAAGTCGGGTTTAGCTTTTTAATTTATTTTTATGAGCTAGATCATGGTTGTTATGTTCAGTCTTTCATATGCTGCCTAAATTGCTACTGTGCTGTTACTTTTCCTATGGTACTTCTTTTTTAAAAAAATTCTATTATTTTTAAATTATATTTTATTGATTATGCCATTACTGTTGTCCTGATTTATCCCTCTTTATCCCCCTCCACCCAGGACCCTCCACCCCTCAGCCAGTGTCCCCTCCATTGCTCATGTCCTGGGTCATGTGTATAAGTTCTTTGGCTTCTCCATTTCCTGTACTGTACGTTACATCCCCATGGCTATTCTGTAACAACCTATTGGTATCTCTTAATCCCCTCACCTCTTCACCCATTCCCCCACACCCCTCTCCCATCTGGCAACCATCAAAACCACCTCTGTATCCATGATTCTGGCTCTGTTCTTGTTTCCTTAGTTTGTTTTTTAGATTTAACTGTTGATAGATATGTATTTATTGTCTTTTAAATTTCATAGTTTTGATCTTCTTTTTCCTAAATAATTCCCTTTAACATTTCATATAATAATGTTTTGGTGATGATGAACTCCTGTCGTTTTTTCTTATCTGGGAAGCTCTATTTTTTTTTTTTCTGGGAAGCTCTTTATTTTCCCTTCGATTCTAAATAATATCTTTGTTGGGTAGAGCAGTCTTGACTGTAGGTCCCTGCTTTTCATGACTTTGAATATTTCTTGCCAATCCCTTCTAGTCTGCAAAGTTTCTTTTGAAAAATCAGCTGACAGTCTTATAGGAACTCCCCTGTAGGTAACTAACCTCTTTTTTCTTGCTGATTTTAAGATTCTGTCTTTATCTTTAACCTTAATGCATTTTAATTATGATGTGTCTTGGAGTGGGCCTCTTTGCCTTCATCTTGTTTGGGACTCTCTGTGATTCCTGGACTTGCATGTGCTTTTCTTCACCAAATTAGAGAATTTTCTTTCATTACTTTTTCAAATAGATTTTCAATTTCTTGCTCTTTTTTCTTTCTGGCACCCCTCTGGGTGCCAGCCCATGTGGGACCAGCTTGTCCTGCATCTGCACCCCTCCTACCAGTCTAGATGGATGTGGTTTCTTTAATTCCGTAGTTGTCAGACTTGTATTCAACTCGATTTTTGTCAGTTTTGAGTGATAGTTGTTGTGTATTTTAGTTATAATTTTGATGTGGTTGTGCAAAGAGGTGAGCCATGTCTGCCTATGCTGCCATCTTGACTGGAAGTCTCCTATGGTACTTCTTAAGAGAGAGAGATATTCTCCTCATTCTGATATTATTCTTACCCAACTAATGTGGTTCGTGAAAAACATATCTTCTAAGTTGGTAGGAAGCTGTTGATAAAACAAAGAAATATTAGATTTTGGAAGGAAGAAACTTGTTTTTCAAATGTGTACTCTGCCAGTTACAGTGCTTGGTATGTTCACATAAAATGAAGAGAATGGTTTGTTTAGAACTTTTGATACTTTGATGAAAACAGTAGTTGAAGCTAAGCTTTGGAACCTTTAATTTTTGCACTTTTTTCTTTGTTATTTTTCTGATTTCCAGAGGGCATGAATCAAGCACAGCATAATAACTTATGTAATTTTCTAATAAATATTTCTGTTCTGTATCGATTGGGTCTTTTGGTAGCTTTTCTTTAGATACTCTTTGTGTTAGAATGTGGACATGAGCTTAGCGTTTTTATAACTTTTTAATGTATGTTTATAAACTACAATGTTATCTATGTTATTTTTCTAGGCTTGCTTTGTTACCAGTGGTTTATACAATATATGAATTTAGTAGGACCATAATCAAGTTTTTCCTTATATGGAGCTTTTCTCTATGAGATGCTGTTTACGTACATTTGGATTCCCCATCCTTGCTTGGTCTCATTAGCATTCTCCATGGCCAGTGACTTGTATCCAGTAACTTTAGTGCAGTCCTAAGATTATGCCCCGAAGTCAAGGTAATTTACAGGATCGGAGAAGCATACCCTGGCTTTCCTAGCAAACCACACTAAAGGTATGGGTTTCCTCTGCTAAAAATTGGCTTCCTTCATCATTCTCCTCTCTTTAGAGGGCAGTTTGGAGTATTGCCCCTCTTTTGATGTGGTTTTTAAATTTCTTCTCTTCATTGGACTTCTTATAGAAGCCTTTATTTGAAACAGAATGTTTAAATCCAATATAGCTTTCTCACACATCATTTTTTTTCATTCAGTACATTTTCAGTCAAGCAAATTATGTTGGATCTGTTATATCATTTTCATGGTGCAAAAACATGAGAACCAGTAAGTAGGTAGACATAGGGAAGTAGTTCTAGTGACTTAGTGCATGGACTCACAGCAACTTATTTTCAGACTTCTCTCAGTTTTGCTAAGGGAAGACTAATTTTTAGGCAGACAGTATGTCTCAGTGAATCACTTGGACAGAAAGAAATTACAGGATATACCTTAATATCCTGCTCCCTTCCCGAATTTAAAACTTACATGTTTAACAAAAGAATCGTTCTGTTTTTTTCTGGGTCATTGCCTGAGTGCTGTTGAGTATTTTCCATCTTGATAGCATTTAAAACTCAAGGTACTTTGTAAACTTTGTCGAAGTAAATGGAAGGGAGAAAATAAAATTGCTCTGTACTTGGAACCATAGTTACTGTTTTAATTCAATGGTGTGAATATTAATTATCACAGTCACTGGCTGTGTGTCATGTATCTTGTCAGGAAAAGTTAGGGTACTGAAAAGAGTGACCAGTTTATTCCTTCTCTATTCATAAAGTCTGATAATGGCTTGTTCTCTTCCTTTCTATATTTTCTTCATTGAATTAATGTTGCTTCAGGGTTGGAATAATAAATCTTTACCATTTTAAAGCTAGAATTTCCCTTAGCAAACTGAAATCATACAAGCACACACACCTCATTAGTAGCAGTTAGAACTACAAGTCATGTCTCGTGGCTCTTTGTCCAGGACTTTTTCTAGTCACACTGCTTTGTTGTTTTGTCATAGCAATTCCCTTAATTTTTACTCCCTTGTGAGGAAATCCACGAGAAAAAAATTTTCCTGACAGGCAGATCCACATTGGGGCCTAATTAGATTCCTTTTCTTACGGTAGGTTCCTGCACAGAGAAAACCTGATGGTGTGTGTGAGAGGAAGCATGATAAATTGACATTATCAATATAATGTTGTTAGAATAGGAAGCATTTGCCTTTTGGAGTCCATTATTAGTGGTACCTGATTTTTAAAAACTTACCTACCATTATTTTTCTCCTCCTATTTCCTACCACTCTTCACTCCCCTCCTGCACTCACTGGCATTCAGGTAAATATAATTGTCAGAGTTTGAAGATACATAGTAATAATACTTGTATCTGAGACATTTTGGAAAGATGGATATCTCCTCTGCTTCTTTTTTTTAAAAAATATTTTATTTATTTATTTTTAGAGAGAGGGGAGGGGAGGGAGAAAGAGAGGGAGAGAAACATTGATTGGTTGCTTCTTGTGCACACCCCAACTGGGGACCTGGCCTGCAATCCATGCATGTGCCCTGACTGGGAATTGAACTAGCAACCTTTTCGCTTTGTGGGACAATATCCAACCTCTGCTTCTGAGAGCTCTTGAGAGTCTGGTTTATTAGGAATACATTTTAGAATTTTTTAAAAAGATTTTATTTATTTTTAGAGAGAGAGGAAGAAGGGAGGGAGAGAGGGAGAGAAGCATCAATGTGTGGTTGCCTCTCGCATGCTCCCTACTGGGGACCTGGCCTGCAATCCAGGCATGTGCCCTGACTGGGAATCGAACCAGTGATACTTTGGTTTGCAGGCCAGCAATCAATCCACTGAGCCACACCAGCCAGGGCTGCATTTTAAAATTTAAAGTTATGAGTAAAGGCAAGACATCTAGTTTCTTAGAAGAAAGACGATGGATATTTATTGATTTATTAAAATTTTATTTTTGCCAAAAGGTGAATCAGTATAATTATTATGGAATAATTCTTGCTGTTCAGGAACAGATCCGAAGATACTATTGATTTTACTGTCTATCACTGTAGTTCTTCATTGTGTTCTTTCCTATGTGTTTGTTTTTCTCACTGGGTTTTGATTGTAAGTTTTGTAAATGGAATATTAAAGGCAGACATTTTTCCTTAAGCTTGTTTTATATAGCATAAGTGGAAGGGGCATGGAGAATAATAGTTTATCATCTAGTTTGGTGATATGCTACGACTATACTATGCTACATATACTAGTAATACATTTATTAGGTATTTCTTTTTTACATCTCATTTAGGTTAAGTTGAATGAGAAGAGTGATTTAAAAGTTGTGAGAGTCGTGAAGACTGACCACAGAATATGTGTAGTAGGTGAATACATGCCTACTCTCTTTCACCTCATTTTTAGTAGTTGTTTTCTGAAAAAAAGGGGGTTACATAAAAGTGTTGTTTTTTTGTATAATATTATCCTTTGTTATAATGAAAACATTGAAGTAGGATGTTAAATTAGCATCGGTGTCATATTTCTAGTTGAAACTATTGGTTTGGTTGAAATATTGACAGGAACCAATAGTTAAAATCATAACTTTTCAGTCCCTTTTCAGGTGGGCGAACCCTGGAGAAAGCGTTGCTTGTACAGGTTCGTCTTTTCTGGGATACCAGGTTAAAACATGAGATACTAAGCACTGGGAAGCGTCCACTCTGAAGTTGCTACCTGTCCTTGGTTATTTTTCCTCTCAACTTTACCTATATTTTGGGACCATGGTCATCACACATAGAGATTGACAGTGGTAAAGAATATAAAACTCAGCATGAAATGGGGTACAGATTGTAGAGAAGAGTTAAGCTATCGTTGGAAATAGTGTTAAGGATTATCTTGAATTTTAGTTTATTCATGAACCATCCTATCTTAGGAATCACGCATAAATGATTTTTAGTGACCTGTTAATGTGCTAGTCATTCAGCAAAACCTACCACAATCCTCCTATCTGCAGGTAGCTGGTATTTTAAATAAATGTATTTGAAAATGACTAAGAAATTGTTGAAATATGGTTAACATGGTGGACATTGTCCTTTCAGGTATTGCAGAGTATGTAATGATGTTTATAATAGTTTAAAATCTGTGTGACAACTCAGGATTAAAAAAATGATAGACCATATATATTTTTCTCCCTTTTCTTAAGCATCTACCTATAAATAAATAGGCAGTAAGTTCTGAAAAACAAATGCCACTTTATGAAAGAGACGCTCCTTGATCACTCTGTACTAAAAAAACAACCTCTCTTTCCTTCTTTTATATTTGCTCAACTATTTTGTACTTCTGATGCCATTCATTCATTCATTCATACCGACTAACAAGGAGATTGAAATAGTAATTAAAAACTTCCCAACAAAGAAAAGCCCAGGATCAGATGATTTTACTAGAGAATTCTTCCAAACATTTCAAGAAGAATTAAATTAATCCTTCTCCAACTTTTCTAAAAAATTGAAGAGGAGTGAACACTCCTAAAGTCTTTAAGAGGACAGCATTGCTGTGGAAAATAGTTTGGAATTTCCTCAGAAGACTAAACATGGGACTGCCTTTTGACCTGGCAATTCCACTGCTGGGATTACACCCTAAGAATCTTGAAACAACAATTCAAAGAACCTATGCACCCCAATGTTCCTAGCAGCACAATTTACAATAGCCAAGTGCTGGAAGCAACCTAAGTGCCCATCAGTCAATGAGTGGATCAAAAAACTGTGGTACATTTACACAATGGAATTCTACGCAGCAGAGAGAAAGAAGTAACTCCTACCCTTTGCAACAGCATGGATGGAACTAGAGAGCATTATGCTAAGTGAAATAAGTCAGGCGGTGAAAGACAAATACCATATGATCTCACCTATAAGTGGAACCTAATCAACAAAATAAACAAGCAAACAAAATATATCCAGAGTTATTGAAATTAAGAACAAACTGACAATAATCAGAGGGGAGGTGGAAGGGGATAATGGGATAAAAAGGCAGAAGGGTTGTCAGGAACATGTATAAAGGACACATGGACAGAGCCAAAGAGGGATAGGATGAAGGGTGGGAGGTGGGGATGGCTGGGGTAGGGGGGACTGTTGGAGGGAAAGTGGAGACAACTGTACCTGAACAACAATAAAAAAACAAAATAAAAAATTATTAGAGGAACCAAGAGCATTAAACGTATTAATAATTGTGAAAGCACATTTTGATACATTGAGAAGATACAATAAAAGAGAAGACACAATAGTTATCAATTTTTGTAGACTTACTAACTTCGAAATATGTAAATCAGATCTAATAGAACTAAAAAGAAATTATTAATATGCAATCGTAGTAGGAGACTTTCTAAAAAAAAGTACTATCTTGGGAAGCTAACCGAAGAAACAGTAGGGTAAGGAGTGTGGATTTTTAAGTGAGCAATGTTTTTACCATAAAGTCAGGGTATTATTTAGAAATGTGGATGTGAAAATAGGAACTCTACAGAGCAGAATTGGGGGTGGATAAAGGTCTAAGAAGGGGTCGACTGTCTTTCTCATTACAATAATTTCAGTATTATTAGATTTGTAAAACCATGAGCTTATATTCATTTGGCAGACATTTAAAAGAAAATAATTGGGAAAGATGAATTGTTCCAAAAAGTTGAGTTGGGATAAATAACCATTTGAGGAAGTGATTTTCAGCCTCACACCACTCCAGGTAATTTGGAGAAGGGTTAATAAATTTAATGTAAAATAAAGGACACTATAGACGTACTACAGGAAAATAAATAATATCAATATAATTGTAGAATGGGATATTTGTAGTTTTTTACATAGCCAGATCTAATTATGTTACATTATTGTTTCTTCCCTTTCTGTAACGTTTAGAAACCTTTGTATTCAGTGGTAAAGAGAAATAGTGCCTAGCGATACTTAGGGGCTAAGAAATAAGCGTCACACACCTTTATATGCTGCTATGAAGTGACAGTTTTTCTGGAGGGCAGTTTGTCAGTGTTTTATTGATTTTGCAACTTTTACTATTTGATGTAAGTTTTCTCTTTGTGGGAATGCCTCTAATAAAACAATTAAGGACATGCACAAAATTTTCGCCCTGCATTTGTCTTTGCATTATTATTCAGTAGCAGAATATTGAAAGTAATATAAATGCTCTATGGTAGAGTGTTTAAATAAACATTTGTTGTTGGAAATGTAATACAATGTTATAAATGTTTTTATTTGTCAAGAAAGATATGTGTGTAATATTTTTGTGCAAAGAGATTACAAATTTCTATTCAGTATATTTTTTTCTGGCATACTAATATAAATGTCAATTGCAGACAAACAAAAAATACAGAGAAGCTAAAAGAGAAATCTGTGTATGCATAGAAAGTAGACTGGGTTGTCACTCACCAAAATAACTGATTATTACTGAGTGAAGACTTTGATAAATTTTTTCTTCATGTTTATTTTCTAATTTATTAACTACAACTAGAATATCCTTGTGTATTTGTGGTGTGTCTGTATTTTGCCTAAGGCATATGATAGTATTTTTAAAAAGACTGTAATATTCTAATTCATGAGAAATTTATAAAATTTTACTCTTGCTTCATACAGATTGTAATAACCTACATCTAGTACATCTTAGTGTAGTGAGTTTTGTTAGTGCAAAGACTGCCCCCCCAATGAAATATAGGTTTAAAAATGAACTGTAGGCTTTCAGAGGACTAAAGATCTCAGTTATAATTTTAAAGGTTATATAGGACCACCTTCCTGAATTATTTAAACAAGTTCCAGCTGTATCAGAATCTTAGATTTCTCATCTGACTGATGGAAACTCTTTGGAACCTGATTAAGGTGTATGATAAACTGTTTGTGTCTGTTTATTCTTCCTGTAAAGTATCTTACAATGTACACCCAGGTACACCCCCCTGTGTACACTAATATGCAAACGTTTTTTGATGTGATCTTGATTTTTTCCCTTTGTTTTGAACCACTCTGCTTGTTTTGTTTTCATTTTGTTTGACTCTAATATTGGGGCAAGTTGCCAAAGAATGTTAGCTGCCAGAGATAGTGCTGGTAAGTGTGAGGAACCCTTGTTTTGAAGCTGCAGCTCCTTTGCAGTTCTTACAATTGGTGAGCCTGGAAGAGGCAACGGTGGAGCCATCGTTTGCCGGTCTTGCCGGTTATTTTCAGCTATCCTTGGGGGATTCAGACGCAGAACAGGGGCACAGTACCGCTTCACTGTGTTGTCGCCCGGAGTGTTTTTTAGCCTTCATTTCCCTGAGGAACCTGAGGGGTTGAGATGTGAATGGTCTGTTCAAGTGTGTAATCTATGGAACAGGAGTTTCAGGGTCAGGAGGAGCGAAAAGAGGTTCGTGGAGTCTAGGATAGTCGATTCCTTCATTCCTGGGACCTGCGGGGAAGCCGGATGGAATTGACTAGGGGAGGGACACGATGCATTTATCTGTCACTTCTTTGGTGGATGGTTGCCTCACTTCTGGGTTGACAATCATGAGTGTGAGTGGTTCTTTGGGATTCTACACTGGTATTAACAGCAATGCCCCAGGGAAGGGAGCTTGAGGAGTGGAGTGTTGGAGCTGGTTTCGGATTACGTTGTGGACACTTCAAGGCTGCCCAGAGCGGATTACCCAGGCTCTAGCTGGAATGGCAGCTGAGGCTGAGAGGCTCTCAAGTGGAGCACTAGAGGAGTCCAGTGTAGATATGGAGTACTTGAAATGCAGTACCAATGCACAATTGAATGGCAATGTGGGGCGGTATTAGATGCCAGTAATGATTATGTATCTAAGTATTTCCTAGATCTCAGATGCTTCCATTGTAGAAAGTAAAACAGATTTCTATCTCATTTTCAGAGGGAAGACAGGTGGAGCTTAAAGTTTTTAGTCTGTTTTTGTTTTACTTTTCTTTTAATTCAAGTTGCTTTACTTAGTATATTATCTCATTTAATCCATGTGGCAGTCCTAAATTACATTTTATTAACTTTAGGTTTTTTTTAAATAGATGGAAATGTTGGACAGAGAAGTGAAGAAACTGCCCAAGCTTAGACTTAAAGACCTGTCGTACTCCAAGAAGTTTGTTTTGTTTTTTGTTTTGCTATAGCACCCTGTCATTAAAGTCTATGTAATTATGTCAGGCCTCCAACCCTTCTCAATTAGTTTCTGATTCTAAAGGTCATTTGTATATATTCCTTTAGCCCACTAGAGGTCAGTATTGGGTTGATAAAGACAGGAGCCTTCAGTTTTTGATCCACATAATTTAAACTCTGAGTCTTATTGCTAGGCACCCTTGGAAGTTGTATTTCACAATTAAAAAAAAAATACGTATATTCTGGCACAAATAATGCCCTTTTTGATTACAAAATCTTTGATTACAAAATCATAATCATATAATTCTGTCACGTAACAATATCACACTCAATATCACACCATATGACATTTTAGGTGAAATGTTCAAATTCAAAGTATAAATTATTACACCCATATTATTACTTTACCAGCCACACTCAGGCGTTACTTCTGTCAGACCCCGTATGTGTGTACTGTATGCGTGTGTATGTATGTATATTGCCTCATAGACCCTCTTTGACAGTTGTGAAGTGGTAATAGCAATATTTTTAGGTTAATAGTCCAGATTAGGTCATTCTTATGGATTTTATGGGTTTTGTTCCTCTTCTAATGGGTAGGAGAACATCAAAGTCCTGTCTTTTGCAGATCCCCTCTCTTTTACTGGTCTAGATCTCATTCTCACATAGATTTATTTTGTTATCTAGTGCTTTTGTATAGTAACCATTAATCTAAATTTAGTGTATATGTGTCATGGTAGCTGGGCTTCGGGGATTCTAAGAATGGTAGAGTGCTTTCCTCTTCTCAAAGAGAGAAGAGTGACATACTGAAGTGTGGCGCTGTCGTTTGTTTGCGTCGGTGTGTGACAGGGTTACTGAACTCTTCTCCGTCTCCCCCGTTCTGCTCCCAATGTGCTGTTTCCAGGGTTCCCACTGTTTGGAATGACCCCACCATCTAGTTATCAAGGGCAGAATACTCAGAGTTCCTATTTTCCTCCTGTCTCTTATGTACTGTATTCAAATTGGTAAATTCTGGTGCCTCTTCCTCTTATATGTCAGCTGCTCTCTTAATTCAGGTCCTCATCCTTGCTGTTGCAGTGATTGACACTGGTTTGTATTCCTAGTCTCCGTCTTCTCCCAGGTGACCCCTCCTCTGATCCTAGGAGATGTGCCCGAAGGGTAAGGCTAAGCCTGTTGTTCCCTTGCTTACCTTCCTCCAGTGTTTCTCTACTGCCTACTAGTTAACACTGAAGCTGCCTAGCATGACCTCTTTATCTGTTGTTCGTTGTTTATAAACCGTGTTCCTACATAAAATTACCTATTCCTTGGATGGATAGTGTTATTTCACACATGGTCTTTCTCATGCTATTTCCTTCTTCTGGAATGGTTAGTTCCCTTTGGAAAAATTATATTTATCTTTTAAGGTCATACTACCTGTTCCTCTGTGAAGCCTTTCCTGGTTTAAACCCCTCTAAGCATATCCGATCACTTTCTTCTTTGTTCAACTATTACCCTCTGTATTATTTCTATTATTGTACTTATGGCATGGAATTCCAGCCACTTATTTTCTGATCTGCTTTCCCCAGTAGTTTGACGTGAGGTTCATGTCCCAGAGGCCCCATGCTTTTCTTCGCATACCTGGCGTGCAGCACGATGCCCGGTACCAAGCAGACAGTCAGTATGTGTTTGACTGAAAACAGGAATGCAGAGAGAAAGCATCATGGATTAGGGCAGAAAGAGGAAGCTCTCCAAAGACAGAAGAATTTTGGTTGGGTTTTGAAGGAAGGGTTAGATTCAGGCAGGAAGAGGTCATTTAGAAGAGCTACAGATATGGAAGTACACCTGGTATATTATGAGGCAGAGTCTGATTCAAGTGGAAGCCTCATGCTGGAGACCACTGGATAAGTACATTGGAAAATTAGGTTCGGCTTTCGCTATGGTGGAGTCTAAGTGACAGATTGTGGAGTTTGGATTTGTACTTGTTTAAAAGTTTTCCCTAGTTTCCTTTATGCCTAATTGGGGTGATGAATGATGTGGTTTAAGAAGAGCCTGGCCACAGTATGCGGGGGGCTTATAATGAGAAGGTGATGAGTTCCACTTTAGGTTCTTCGGAATTGAGGCGATGGTAGAGCACACAGTAATAATAGGAAGCTGGAGATGTGTTATTTGATCTTGGGAGAGTGGTAAGAGAAGAGGGATTGAGGAATAAAGCTTGCTTAATTTCTGTATATTAGGAAACCAGAGAAGAATATATATGAGGGAACCTTGAGGGAAGAGGTGGTTAAATGTGTAAAAATTATGCACAAAGATAATGAACAACTAAGAAAAAGAAAATGCCTAAATGCTGTCTAGGATCTAACTGCTACTTGTATGCCTCATATCTTCCTGCCTCCACTTTGACCCAGGCGGCAGAACTGGGCAGCTGCTTCTTTGGCTCATGATTATAAGCGTTGTCTCTGGAGGGACAGAGTAAATGGTCCTGGTGATATAGCTTAGCCTCTTAGAAGAGAGCTCTGAAGGGTGTTTACTGTTTTTTTTCCTTTGAGCTTTCTATTTTAATATCACAAGGCCTGTCCAGAAGGTATCCAGCCATGTAATATGAAAAATAGAGACATTTACTGAAGAAGATACAAGATAACAAGAACACTGTACATAGGACGATGACACCTTAGTCCCCTTCAAAGTAGGCAGCTTGGGACCTCACACAGTTTCCCCAAACACCATCACCATCAGCTGCCCTGTCGTATTTTCCTGAATTTCATGGATGGTCTGAAATCTCTTCCCTTTCAAAGGTGATTTTAGTTTGGGGAAAAGCCAGATGTCACAGGGCACCAAACCTGGGCTGTAGCAGGGCTGAATCACCTGGGTGATTTGATGTTTTGCCAAAACACTCTGCACGAGACATGATGCATGAGTGGGTGCATTGTTGTGATGAAGCTGCCAATCACCAGTTGCCCATGACTGCGGACTTCTGAATCATCTGAATAGTTTCTGCAGAGGAATGTGCAAGCTTAATGCAAAAATTGATGCTGATTGGTTGCTCTACTCACTCAGTCATTTTGAATGTGATGGCCACTAAGTACACATGCTCACCCATGGGTGCCTGCCACCCTCCACAGACTAGTGCAGTGAAGTTGTCATTGTTCACGCATGTGCATTCCAGTCTGTCCATGGCTGCCAGGTTACATCGATGTCACCCAAACCATTCTCATATTAACAATGGCTAGACTTTTTCCAGACAGACCTCCTATATTATATATATTTATATGTTTATATCTATATTTACTCTTCTCCACTTCTTGCCAGTCCCATAACATTCTCAGTAGGTGGTAATTTTCACTTGCAGCCATAATGGATAACATCTGAGTATTTATTTTATTGTTCTACCTGAGATTCAGTGTTTCTAACCTGGCCAGTTCTTGCTTGGCAGACCTGCCCTGCCTGCTTCTTTCCACACTGGAAAAGCCTCGGTAATCTAACAGAGAGCCCGGGTTCTGATGGAGCTTTGGAATACTACTTAGAATGCTTTGATTTCTTACATACGGTTTGCTGTCTTAATTTGCCCTCCTCCAAATTGATGGGAAAACCAGATAATATCACCTAAAAAGAGCAAGTCATAGGAGAGCTAAAATTACTTCCATAGGTTACTTTTAGATTTGTATCATTTCAAGTTGAAATGAGAGTATTTTAAATGTGACTTCTGGTAATCAACAGTTCTGCTAATCTTTTGATACACTGGCACTATTTTATTGACTGTAAAAGAAAAATAACTAACTTGGGATTCAATAGAATAAGGCCAACTGATGGAAGCTTTCGGTAGTGCTGTTCTGAGAGAGAGAATGGAGTTAAGGGACAGATTTTTTAAATAGGAAGTTCTCTCTTTGTGCTTCCCCAGAGTTTGATCCCTTTTCATGTTTTGCTTTAGAAGTAAAAAGGAAGAACTTGCTACTTTTGAGAGGAAAAGGAAGAACTTTGTGTCTAATTTCGGGTTTCTAATGCTTGAAGGATATGTATGTCTAATGTACAAGCCTAAATTAAATGTTTTTGAATGCCCTGTCTACCTCAGTTTGTTCTCAAAGCCATGTATTTTATGTAAGTCAAAGCAAAATCTCAATGAATACTATGTAGAGAAACAAGTTTGTCCATTGATTAAAATCTCTGGAATGTAGATTCTTTTCATTTTCTTGGCACAAACCAGCTCACATAGTTCAAGTTTTTCTCTGTCTTATTATAATTGTCTCATTTAACCAGTGTCTGGACTGACATCTTATGCTTAATATTTGTCTTGAATTCCTTAATCTCATTCAGAATATTTGGAAACTGATTTTCTCCTGTCACTGAGGAGAAATATCATATATTTATTAAGGGATGTATATTCTGAGAAGTCACAGTTCTCAAGCTTTGTATTTTGGGATGATACTTAGGTATTATTATTTTCTTTTAGAAGGGAAAGTTCCATTGTGAAATACTTTTGGAACATGCTGAGTTAAGTCAAGTTAAAGAATTTTCCTAAAATGCACTTATCCGAGTTTTGACTTTGTTAATAAGCTGTGTATGTCTGCAGGAAGGCTACGTGACATGCAGTGTTTCCCATGTATTTTGATCACAAAACCCATCGCCCCTTTTTTGGGAAACAGGTTGCCATGCTTTGAGGGACTGTTGGTATCGTGGAGAGATCATGGATGTGGAATTTCGAAGGCCACACTTTGAGATTCTGGTTTACTGCTAACTGGACTGCACCCAACTCCTTTGTCTTCTTGCCTCAGTTTCCTAAGTAGTGACTAACATCACTTCTAGCTCTAATAGTGACTGGTTTAGTATTTCTGTTGTTGACCCTGGAAAATGACACTTTGTATGTATTGAAATCACACCATCATTTAAATCTATTTTTTTTAAGATGAGGGTATTACACTTCCTTTTCTCTAAAAGTTCATAAGAAGAGAGCCTTTAAAACTCTATTTCCCACGTATTAAGGTCATGAAATCTTGAGGGATTAATTAGTTCAAATCACTCTCTTAAGATATTTTATTTTCTTAACCAGGAGAATTGTGTTGGTCTCTTGCTTAGGTCCATACAACTGTAAAAGAGTCCCCAAGGCTGAAAGGCTCCCGTCTGCCTTCCCCCACCACGTGGGTCCAGCGTGGCATTTATCTTGTGAGATGTAAATATTCGGTCATTTGCACCAATCTCTTGGGTACTTAGAGGAAAATGAGTAGATTTCATTTTTGTGATGATTTGGTGATTGTTGTTTGAAAAGTCTTATGATGATATTGACTGATTATCTTTTTTTTCCTATGGAAACTGGAAAGATGAATCAAGAAGGGTAACTTAAGGGTTAAAAATGTATACAAGCCCTGGCTGGTGTGGCTCAGTGGATTGAGCATCCAGTGGATTTGGGCCTGTGAACCAAAGGGTCACCGGATCGATTCCTAGTCAGGGCACATGCCTGTGTTGCAGGCCCCAGCATGGGGCATGCGAGAGGCAACCACACATTAATGTTTCCTTCTCTCTTTCTCCTTCCCTTCCCCTGCCTCTAAAAAAATAAATAAATAAAATCTTTAAAAAAAATGTATCCATTAATATGCTTGGGTTTATTTCTGGGACTAAAACTGTGTATTAAGTCATTTTATTGTATTTTCTTTAAGACACCAATTTGTTGAAAATCAGAAGTTTTTTAAAAAATTTATTGGTATTAAAGAAAGAGAAAGGGAGAGAGAAAGAGAAAGTGAAAGAGACATTGATTTGTTGTTCCACTAATTTATACATTTATGCATTCATTAGTTGCTTCTTGTATGTGCCCTGACCAGAGATTGAAGCTGTGACTCTGATGTATTGGAACGATTCTCTAACCAACTGAGCTACCTGGCTAAGGCTTGACAGTCAGAAGTGTTTTGAATGCTTACTTATTTTCTTTCCTTTTTCTTTTTTTAATCTCTGTGTGTATGTCTTTATCGTAGGCCCAACAGCAAAGGAACCTGGATAACATCGTCCTGCAACACCCCAGAATAGGCAGCAAGAGGAAATCGAAGAAAGATGCATATACAATTTTTGATACAGAGCTAGAAAGCACTAGCCCCAAGTCTGAACAGGATTCAGGAATTCTGGATGTTGAGGATGACGATGATGATGAAGAGGTAACTAAAATTTGAACAGAGGATGTGAGATTGTTGTTAGGTTTAAATACAGTATGCTTGAGATGTGGTGAAGAATTTATCCATTTAATATAGCTTTTATGATATTCTGGAATTAGGTATCATTTTAAATACAAATAGATCCCAACTTGAGGAATCTGAAGATGCACTAAGATATTTTAGATTCTAATTCTTTTTCTGAAAATAAGTTTCAGGGATTTATTTATTTATTTATTTATTTATTTGTTTGTTTGTTTGACTAACGGGGTAGGGACTACATTAAGGGAAGAGTAGAGTTTACCTGACCTGGAGAAAGAATCTAGGTGACCTCCACTGAGCTAGAAAAACTTTCTTGAGGCAAATAAAAGATGTTACTTTAAACAATGGGGAACGAACAAAGGAATTTCTTAGCCTGAGTTCAGATTGAAGTTACAGAACAGCTCCAGAAAGTAGAGAATGCATTTCTGGAGGGAATAAGTGTATGAGTGATGGTGGAGAATCGGGGAATTTTGTGACATATCTGTAATCTCGTAGATTAGATCTGTGTCATATTCATAAAGAAAAAGATTAAGTGGTTTACCTAGTACATATTTTTCTGTCCCTCTTTGTTGTTGGAAGTGTAACGTGGTTTTAAAAATAAAACTGCTGTGACATGAGATTTCCTGTTAGAATGTTTTTGTAAATACTTATTTGTGTGACGGGGTTAGTTTCTCTGGGAGCACAGTGGTTGAAGAGCGACCATTGCAGTCAGACAAATCCTGGCTCTGCCGTTACTTTTTAAAAATTAGCACTTATCGTCATATCACTTCCTTGGGAGATGTTTAGGGATGTGTGCGGGGAGCCATTGACTCCTGTGCTCATTTGCCTTTAAGTGCTGTCTCCTTTTTGTTGTTTCTCTAGATGAAACTGGGTTCATTGTCTCACCCACTTCCTTGTCCTTTGCTGTTTATCCTTACTGTCCTGTCCCCCAGAACTTGTCACCGTCTTCCTGCATGATCTTGGGTAGTGGTTCAATCTGTTGGAACGTTCTTGTCTTCGTCGGTCAAGTGAAGACAGTGTTCTCTGCCCCCACGGGTCAGCGCAAGTGCCTGTGTGGTAGAAGGTGGTTTATGCAGATGTCAGTTCCTGCCCTATTTTATTGCTCTTCCTTCCTCCCTTCTTAGGTGTCCCTGTCGTCAGTGTCCCTGTCCTTGTTATTATTCCTCTTTCATGTCGAAAATCAAACTGCCTCTGTTTAAATTGTTTGGGTAGGAAAGCAAATAATCAAGTTAATTATGTGTCTAAACATTAGCATTTACATTTGATTGAGTGTCTGAGAAACTATTATATATTATATGTGTAAAGTTCTACATTTTTTATATAGGTTGTTTTTGAGAGGATGCAGTTCTACAATATAAGTGAATAATTGCATTTATTATTTATACTTATTGTGTAACTGAGGCACATTAATAGTTAACAATGTGAGAAAGTTTTGTCATAATCCCTATTGTACTCGGATAACAAGACCTTTTTTTTTATCCTCACCTGAGGACTTTTTTTTATTGCCTTTTTAGAGAGAGAGAGAGGAAGGGAGAGAGAAACATTGATGCAAGAGAGAAGCATCAATTGATTGCCTGTCACATGTGCCCTGACCTGGAATTGAACCCACAACCCTTTGGTTATGGGATGATGCTCCAATCAACTGAGCCACACTGACCAAGGCACAAGAACTTTTAATAGCCCTAAGAAATAGAGCTAAGAAAAGAATCAGGTAGTTGCCTGATACCCATGGAAACAGAAAGGGGCAAAGAAGACTTGACCCCTCTGATATTTTCTAGTGTTCTCTCTTTGCCTGGAATGACTGGTATGGTAGGATGTAGATTCACCCTGGAGAGCAGACTGTCATGTAGTAGCCTCATCACTAATGACACATTTCAATAGTAATACAATAAAGAATCAGTGTCAAGACAGACCAGTTAATGCCTCTTATTTACATTTTGGGTACCTATCAAGGAAATGAAATTCTACCAGGCACTATGGTTTAAGGAAACAGAAGTTAGACCTAGTCCATGCTCCTGGGTAATACACAGCCTGAAGAGATGGTTAGATGATAAGATAAAAGAATGAAATATATACACACTTCTCACGTATCACTGAGAATCTTCTGCATAGGAGCCATTCTTTATCATTAATTCACTGACTACCCTGAGCACGTCCCCTTTAATTTTTGTGTCATATTTCTTCATTTCATCTTCTGAGGTCCAGAGAAGATGAAGAAAGCAGGACTAGTAAAGTGTGTTGGGGGCCCCTCATTAAAGGAAGTATTAGAGGAATGTACTTAGAAGTTAACTTTTTAAAATGCTCCCTGTCCCAAATCAAACAGAATTCACATTAGAGATTTGCTGATTGAGCTCTTACAACAAGAATTCAGCACTTCGCTGTCATCTAATGGCATCCTATCTTTAAAAAATGTCTACTTTATATTTATTTACTTCTCAGTTTGAGTCTTCTTCAAGTGCACATTCTTAATCTCAAACCTCATGTAGAGAATTATTTATTTAGATGTCTTCAAACTGGTTTCTTGGCATAGTTCTTGCATGGTGTGAATAAATTCTTCAGATAAGGTCTTTCGTGACCCACTGTGACGTTCTGACCTTCATTCTTGTCATTCTTCAACAGACCTCATCGAGAGCAGCGTAAATAGTTTTTCAAATATTTTGACTTTTAAACTGTGTCATAGAATCCTGTAGGACAGTGGTTCTTAATCTATTTGGGGTAATGTATTACTCTGAGAGTTTGAAAATAAATATATATGGAATTTTCCCCAGTAAAATGTGCATATATTCACTCCCAAAAAGTTCCACGTGAAATTTCAGGGGATTCATGAAACTCACAGTTCTGATTCTGAAGGGTGGGGGTGAGTCTCAGCTTCTGCATTTTTAACAAGCACCCAGGTAGGAACGGTGCTTCTGGTCTCAGAGCACACTTGAATGACAGGGGAAGAGAGGACCACAAGGCAGTATTTTTAGTGCATAAAGTAAACAAACCCATGGTTTGGGTCTTCTATTGGTTTTTCATTAATGTGTCTTAAAATTTCTCCAACAATGAATGTAGCACTTGAAAAGAAAGTTTTATTTTGCTTTCTAAATCTGTTGTTTGTAATAGGTTACCAATGTTATTGTTCATGAAATTTTGATTCTGATTTAACCTACTTAAGGTTAGGTATTTTTATTCTCCGAAGAGCTTTTTACCATTTTTTTGGTGCTTTTAATGGAAGCACACAATATATTCTTTGAGTCGAATGATATTTTTAGACAATTTTCTATATCTTTAGCTTGATGTTACTTAATAGGAGACCATAGAATGAGATAGTAGGAAATCCCAAACACCTAGAACATAATTTTGCACATGGTAAGCCTATAGTTCATATATTGTTAATCTGAAATCACATTGTGTCAGATACGGGAGCAACTGAGACCTAAGGATGGAGTTATAGTAGTAAATTGTCATGTGGATGAAAAAGCATCTCACGTGTTTAGCCAATGGAGTCAGTCTCTTGATTGCTGATAAGTGTTGCAATAAGTATCCCCCCATAAAACTCATCTGTATTTCATTTTTGTCTGAGCTGAGAGGGTCACCTTAAAACTTTTTTTTTAACATCTCATATATTAAAGCTGAACTATAAACTGATGATATTTGACAATTTCTGATTCATGATTTAATTCAATTGATTGTTAATGGAGATACATATGATTTCAGGAATTTGGTTTCAATGTCTATATCAGCCTGTGCTATATGCAAACATAATTAATTGCTCTTCTGTAAATGTCTAGATAGGACTTAAATATTTCAGAAGTAGTGAAAATTTTAGATTGAGAGTGTATCTATGGATCTGGAATCATCAACACTGTCGCTTTTTAGATACTTGAAGATAAGATACAAGGCACTCTGTAAGGTGATATGTTACATGTGAGAAGGGGGGTAGTGATGCCTCCTGAGGGCAGGGTTATCATGAGGACTGGCTGAAAGAGTGTCTAAAATGCTCTCGTCACGGGGTTTGGGACACACAGTGTTGTTATTATGAGTAGTGACCAGTTAGGCATAATGGTTGTGTGCTTTTTGGGGAGAATAAAGGTTAAAGAAGTTGATACAGTTTTTGATAATGTATATTCGTATGGACTGATAAACACCATCTAGTGTAAACAAAAAATATGCAGAAGTAGAGCACTACTAAGTAAGAAATAGTCCCAAAAAGCAGGACCTATGGTTTCCTCTTCGTTTTCAGGTTACTTGAGAACTTCTGCGTTCTTAGAACATGTCATTGGAACACACTTATGGCACCTCTCATCCCCTAGTTTGTCTCTCTCATTGTTTCCACACTAGTAAAGAGCAACGGTCTCCGTGTTATTCATCCAGCTCTTCATAGATACGGGTCAGAAAAATGGATGTGATCAAATGATCCACCTCAGGATTAGCTCTCAAAATTTTGGTGGAATTAACAGATGGAATTGCTAATTGAACTACAAATGGCATGTAATAGAAATCCTTTTGGGAAGTCTTAATAATTGTTGTACGTACTAGTTTTGAAGTAACAGTATGTATTTGTTTGCTGTTGCCGCCATAACAAAATACCACAGACTGTTTGGCTTAAACAACAGAAATTTGTTTTCTATAAGCCCCGAGATCTAAGTGGTGGCAGGGTTGGTTTCTGCTCAGGCCACTCTCCTTGCCTTGCAAATGGCTACCTTCTTACTCACTTGGCTACTTTGTCCTCACTCGGCTAGTTCCCTGTGCTTCTCTCTGGTATGTCTTCCTCTTCTTATAAGGACACCAGTCCTACTGTAATTGAACCCCACTATTAATGATTTCATTTACCCTAATTACCTCTTTAAAGGCCCTGTCTCCAAATACAGCCACATTGGGTGTTAGGGCTTCAACATAAGAATTTTGGGGCTGACACAATTCAGACTATAACATAGGGTGATTGGAAAGAACTCAAGATTTGTATTTAAAAGGCATAAGTTCTCTCAGCTTTGTACTGTTGGAGCAAATTCTGTCATTTCTCTAAGCATCTCTTTTCTCACCTATAAAAATGCCAATTTATGTCAACTTGCTTGGGAAAAATTCTAGTTATCAGATTATTTGACACAAATTTCAAATTGTTTTTTACGAAACTTTGTATTGACAGGAAGGTAACAGAGAACGAGCATCACTTCTCAGTGAGCCACTGAAATAAAGAACGCCATTAGAACTTTAGAACTTAAACCAGAGGTTGCTGATTGGCACGGCCCATGGACCAGAAACAGCTTGCAAAATGGTTGTTGGCTTGCATAGTGCTTAACATTTTAAAACTTAGTTGCCAACTTTTAAAAGTCAATGGTATTCACGTAAAAATCTGTATTTCCGACTTAGACCCTTTCTAAGCATGGTAG
Organism: Macrotus californicus; assembly: GCA_007922815.1. Taxonomy (NCBI): domain Eukaryota; kingdom Metazoa; phylum Chordata; class Mammalia; order Chiroptera; family Phyllostomidae; genus Macrotus; species Macrotus californicus. The sequence goes on from VMDR010012059.1 coordinate 22,917, forward strand.
TCATAGACTCGTCCTGACAGCAATGTTGTCACAGGGATCTGGTTTTTCCACTAAGCCACAACTCTTGTTGTGTCTGCACATTGGCAGTTGCCATTTATTTTCATATTTATGATGTTGTTGAGGGAAATATATTATTAATCATGCTGAGTCTTGATTAGAAGGTGAACGAAAAATAGACTGACAGGACCACGTGTTTGAAAAGAGCGATGAGAACACAGTCTTTTGTAAAAATGAATAATAGTATGTCTGTTTCAGAGAATGCAATTTAAAATGCTGGCTTACTTCACTTATTCCCTTTGCCCACTGGCCCCTTGTAGGCTTTGAGTTTTTCAATTATATTCTTAATGAAAGCTGATCTATTAAAGCTAATATATACAATCAGGTGAAAAGTATTACTAAATACCCACACATATAATCAAATGGCAATAAAGACAATTTAGAAAGTTGAATGAAAACATTATGTCATGCTTGAGGCATTCTGTTTTGGGTTTCTTATTCCCATTCTTTGATTTTTAGGCCTAGTCATTGGCAAAAATATATTATGGCTCACACTGACTTAAAATCTTATTAATTTTTCATTACAGTGATATTAAAAAGGTCTTGTCATTTTAAAATTACTTGCTTAAGTTACAGACATCTACCTGCCTTTTCAGATCTTATAGAATTTCTCTTTTATACACTCATTGCTTATTCAGCCACCACCTTAACTCTTTGTTAAGTTGCTACTAACACCAAGTAAGGATTATATTCCTTTCTTCTCCTTGTCTAAAATATCTAATTCTACTTTTCATAAAAGTAGTTTATTCTCACCTCTTCTGTGTTACTTTCTTTTTAAAAAATTATTTTTGTTTTGAAGTTTTAGATCTTCAAAAAAATAGAGACTTCTGGCCAAGATGGAGGTATAGGTAGATACACTTTGCCTCCTCATACAACCAAGAGAAGGACAACAACAAATTCAAAAACAAAAACAAAAAAATAAACATAACTGCCAAAAAACTGAACTGTATGGAAGTCCAACAACTAAAGAGTTAAAGAAGAAACATTCATTTAGACTGTGCCACAAGGCAGTGACATGGGTTGCCTTGCCCTACCAAATACCTAAGGCTCCACCCCTTACTATGTAACAGGTGTGCCCAGACAAAAAAAAAATAATAGCCCAAATGAAAGAACAGATCAAAGCTCTAAAAATAGAACCAAGCGATGAAGAGAGAACCAACTTACCAGATTCAGAGTTCAAAACACTGGTAATCAGGATGCTCACAGAAATGGTTGAATATGGTTGAAAAATAGAGGAAAAAGTGAAAGCTACACAAAATGAAATAAAGAAAAATATACAGGGAACTAACAGTGATGGGAAGGAAACTGGGACTCAAATCAAAGATATGGTACAGAACGAAGAAGGAAACATTCAACTGGAACAGAATAAAGAAACAAGAATTCCAAAAAATGAGGAGAGGCTTAGGAACCTCCAGGAAAACTTTAAATGTTCCAACATCTGAATTGTAGGGGTACCAGAAAGAGAAGAGGAAGAACAAGAAATTGGAAACTTATTTGAAAAAATAATGGAGAACTTCCCCAATCTGGCAAAGGGAATAGACTTCCAGGAAGTCCAGAAAGCTCAGAGAGTCCCAAAGAAGTTGGACCCAAGAAGCACACACCAAGGCACATCATAATTACATTAACCAAGATGAAAGATAAAGAGAGAATCTTAAAAGCAGTAAGAGAAAATCAGACAATTACCTACAAAGGAATGCCCATGACACTATCAGCTGAAAGAAACTTTGCAGACAAGAAGGGGCTGACAAGAAGTGTTCAAAGTCATGAAAGGCAAGGACCTACATCCAAGATTACTCTATCCAGCAAAGCTATCATTTAGAATGGAAGGGCAGATAAAGTGCTTCCCAGATAAGGTCAAGTTCAAGGAGTTCATCATCACCAAGCCCTTATTATATGAAGTATTAAAGAGACTTATCTAAGAAAAATAAGATCAAAATTATGAACAGTGAAATGACAACAAACTCACAACTATCAACAATGGAATCTAAAAAAACAAAAACTAAGCAAACAACTAGAACAGGAACAGAATCACAGAAATGGAGATCACATGGAGGGTTATCATTGGGGCTAGGGAGGGGGAGAGTGGGGGGAAAAGGTACAGGGAATAAGAAGTATAATAGATAAGCACAAAATAGACAGGAGGAGGTTAAGAATATTATAGGAAATGAAGAAGCCAAAGAACTTACATGTACAACCCATGGCCATGAACTGAGGGTGGGGGGGATCCTGGTGGGAGGAAGGGTGTAGGGTAGATACACTTTGCCTCCTCATACAACCAAAAGAAGGACAACAACAAATTCAAAAACAAAAACAAAAAAATAAACATAACTGCCAAAAAACTGAACTGAATGGAAGTCCAACAACCAAAGAGTTAAAGAAGAAACATTCATTTAGACTGTGCCACAAGGCAGTGACATGGGTTGCCTTGCCCTACCAAATACCTAAGGCTCCAGCCTTTACTATGTAACAGGTGTGCCCAGACAAAAAAAATATAGCCCAAATGAAAGAACAGATCAAAGCTCTAAAAATAGAACCAAGCGAGGGGAGTAAAGGGGAGAAAAAAATGGGACAACTGTAATAGTGTAATCAATAAAATATATATATTTTTAAAAAGTGGTAGTAAAATGAACCTCTTATACCCTTTACTTATAGGCTTCACTTATGAAAATTTAACATACTCTCTCAAATATTTGATGTTGAAAGAATCAAAATATACATATATCCACTTACCCCACACAAAGCTAAGCCATTTGAAATTGTCATATTTCATTCATCAATATTTGAACTCTCAGTACAGCAATCTGAGAATTCTAAGAATGACATTGTCTTTCATAACCACAATACAATGATCACACTCATGAAGTTTACCATCGATATAGGAACTGCCACTTAATGTACAACCCATATACTAATTTCTTCAGTTTTCTCAATAATGTGTCTTTTGGCAGAATTTTTTTCTTTCATTTTTCCTGCAGCCATATCAGACAAATATCACACATTGTTTTTAATTTTTATGTCTGTTTATTCTCCTTTAATGTCTCTAATTAGGTACATTTAGTACATCCTCATGATTCAGATGTACTAAAAGTACAGGATATTACATGTTGGCAGGATATTACGAAAGTAATATTATGTTCTTTTAATTGCATCATATCAAGGGGTACACAATTGGTTGAAGTGGTGTGTATGGGAAAGGTACCTTCCTCTCTTTGTAATTAATAAGTGATAGTGGAGTGATTCTTTTATACTAAGTGACTGTCATGTTCCTTACCAGTTTTTTACCCATTGGTTTTAGAATTCACTAAAGGATCTTTGCCGAACCATGTGTTAGTGTGGTGATTATGAAGTAGTGATTTTTTTATTCTTATCATTTATCTGCCAATGATTATTTGCATTCTGCTATGAAAAAGAACTTTTCTCCCTTTCCTTTTTTCAGTGTTAGTATTGGCATGTGGGGTCTTATTTTTTATACAGTGGGTTCTCTTCCACTCTTGTCTTTCATTTTGATTCTCTAATTGTTCCCAATGTGGCCAGTGTAAGGCTCAACCGTTATCCAGTTGACATGTCTCCCTCAACTTTTTAAATTACATTTATTGAGGTGGCATTAGTTAATAAAATTATGTAGGTTTCATGTGTACAGTTCTATAACATATCATCTGTATATGGCATTGTGTGTTCACCCAAAGTCAGATCTCCTTTTGCCACCATGCATTTGGTCTCCTTGACCCTTTTCTACTCCCCCACTGTCCCTCTAGTAACCATTGTGCTGTTGTCTGTGCCTGAGTTTTCATTCATTTGTTTTGTTTGTTCATTTGTTGCTTTCATTTTTATGTGCCACATATGAATGAAATAATTTGATTCTTGACCCTTTTCTGTCTGACTTATTTTGCTTAGCACGCTATTCTCAAGATCTGTCTATGTTGTTGCAGATATCAATATTTCCTCTTTTCTTATGGCTGACCAGTATTCCATTGTGTATACATACCCCAGCTTCTTTATCCAGTCATCTACTGAGGGACACATTGAGTGTTTGCATGTCTTAGCCACTGTGAGTAACGTTGCAGTGAACTTAGGGGTGCATATCTCTTTGCGAATAAATGTTTTCAAATTTTTCAGGTAGATACCTAAGAAGAGGGGTTTCTGGGTCATATAGTAACTCTATTCTTAATTTTCTGAGAAATCTTCATACTGTTTTTCATAGTGTGTGTACCAGTGTACATACCCATAAGCAGTGAATGAGGGTTCTTTTTGCTCTACAACCTGTCCAACACTTGATATTACCTGTCTTGTTGA
>VMDR010012060.1:0-27259 GCA_007922815.1 Macrotus californicus
GGATGGGGGAGTTGGAGGAAGGTGGTTAGAAGGTACGAAGTTACAGTTACAAGATAAATAAGTCTCGGGGAGGTAAGGCACAACATGATAACAATAGTTAACGCTGCTGTATGGTATGTACATGAAAGTTGTTAAGACAGCAGATCCTAAGAGTTCTCATCATAAGAAAGACAACCATTGTTTCTTTTCTTTTTTTGTATCTATATGACATGACCAATGTTAACTAAATTTATTGTGATGATCATTTCATTACATAAGTCAAGTAATGCTGTACCCCTGAAAATTATATAGTATTGCATGTCAATTATACTGCAATAAAACTGAAGGAAAGCCTTGGCTGGGTAGCTCAGTTGGTTGTAATGTTGTCCAGAAGGTTTTAGGTTCAATTCCCAGTCAGGGCACATACCTAGGTTGCAATTCAGTGCTCAGTCTGGGTGCGTACATGAGGCAACCAATCAGTGTTTCTTACATCGATGCTTCCCTTTCACATCAATGTTTCTCTCTCTCTCTCTCTCTCTCTCTCTCTCTCTCTCCCCCTCCACATCCCTCTCTCTAAAAATCAATAAACATATCCTCAGGTGAGGATTTTTTTCTAAAACATTGAAACAAACAAACGAACAAACAACTCAAAGCACTCTACTACTCCTCAACACATTTACACACCCCAATACGGTTAGTCATATTCAAAGCAATACAGGGAGCCTTTGATTTCCTATGGCTTGCCTGAGCGTTTTTTTCCTCCATCACAGGGGACTGCATGTTTCCAGACAGAATGTCAAAGAAACACGTTTAATCAAAATCTCTTATGCTGTGTGTTTCCCTTTGGTGCCTGTATCTTTTGGTGCAGAGAGTACAAGCCAATACGCTCCAACTGACCCCCTCATGTCACGACATGGCAGCAACCTCCTCCTCCTCCTGGACAGGGAGCGCCGCTCACGTAACCGGGTGTGGAAAATCTGGCTGGTGAATTGCACCATCAGGCAATGATCGTGGCCTTCATAGGTATCAGAAGTGGGTTTCGTAAGAGATTTGCCATCAAATTGCCCCTTTCTGCCCTAATGTCACAGAGTTCTTCTGTGTGCATGTGCATACACATTGCTGTGAAGCAAAAAAATTTGTAAAGGAAATTCAGAACTCATTCTCATCCCAGAGGAGCATATAGTTTAGCTGGGGAGATGATGTTTATATATTGTGAAGAGTATATTGGCTCTGATATTTTCTCATAGTGGATAGCATGTCATTTTCCTTGAGGACAATTTAAGCCAGAGCTAAAGCATGCAGAGTAAAAACTAGAAGTTTCTCCACTTTTGCTTTCAGGAAAAAATGGAAGATTATCGAAGAAAAATTAATTACTCATTTAAAAAAATGGAAACAGACCCTCTTTACTGTTTTGAACTAGAAACCTGAGCAACCTAATAAGCACTCCTAACATTCAGGTCCAAGTCCATAATGCCTTTCTATCCTCATTTGTCCTTCATTCAATAAATATCAGTCTCATGTTAGGTACTGTGGATACACTGCTGAATGAAATTCAAATAGTAACGCAGATAAGATATGCACATGAATCACTCTAATGCCAGAATATTGCTATGTAGTTCTGTAAACAAGGAGCTGGGCTAAGCAGGAGAGGAGAAGGAAGAGAAGGAAGTGGTATCTGAATCCTGGAAGGGCACTAGAGATCAATCCCTTGCTAGGCAGAGATTGGGGAAGGGAGGGAAACATTCCAGAGGCGTGAGGAACAGCCCACAGGTGGATGGGATATCCATTGAAGGAATGGGGTTGCAGGAGCACAGTGTTCCTCCAGGAGGGAAGTGGGAGATAAGGCAGGACAGGCATGTTGGAATTGGAGTACCAAGCTCTGGAGGAAAGCAGGTAGTCAGTAGATAATGGAGAGGCCTAGAAAAATTTTCAGGGGGAGGACAGTATGATTCAAGTAGTGTTTTGGTGGCACTGAATCTCGAAAGGGGAGATATGAAGCAGGAAGACTGTTGGGAGGCTCCTCCCTCAACAAGTCTGTGTACGAGAAAATGGTGGGCTTTTTGCTTTTATTAAATATATTGTGATTTTCCATCATTTGGGCTTGTTTTCATTACTTGGCTGTAAACTCTGAAATCTTTAGAGGAAGGGGACACTGTCTCATTCACCTCTCTATTCTTGGTGGCTGGCACGGAGAAGATTCATACTATGTATCCTTGTTGAGTGAGTGAAATAACAGGCTGCTAGTGGAACTGGAGAGGATGGGGTGGATATGAGTGTGAGGCAGTGTGGTTAGAGAACAGACAGAGCTGTTTATGGTGGTGTTGAGAGGCCAGGCTCAGCTTACATACATGTCCTGTGCTGTGCAGCTAATCTTCCCAGCAGCCTCTCTTCCTGCTGTTCACTCCATGTCTCTATTGCAATTCTCCCCAGCATTACTCACAACAGTTCTGTCTGCCCATTCTTTTTTTTTTTTTTAAATAATGCCAATGATCACTTGCGTTTTTTAAAGATTTTATTACTTTTTAGAGAGAGGGGAAGGGAGGGAGAATGAGAGGGAGAGAAACATCGATGTGTGGTTGCCTCTCACACCCCCCCCACCGGGGACCTGGCCCACAACCCAGGCATGTGCCCCGACTGGGAATCGAACCAGCGACCCTTTGGTTCACAGGCCAGTGCTCAATCCACTGAACCACACCAGCCAGGGCTGTCTGCCCATTCTTGATCTTTACCAAGGGCATAAAGCACAAGGAGAGATAGATGACTGCACCAAGGTGTTGGCTGTCTCTGGAACAGAGTTTATAAGGAACAGTTGGCCATTCTCTGTTTGTCCTCCTTAATCAAACCAGGAGGCAGGGGGCTGGACCACATGGTGCCTTAGTTCCCTCTCTAGTCTGAGATTCTAGAAAGCACTGGAAGCATTTTGATATGTTTGGACTGACTATTCATTTACATAACCAGTTCTGCATGGCTTATTTACCTTGTCCCCTGCCCCAATCCTCCCTTTTGTTTATTTATTGCTTGATTTTAGACAGAGAGAAGGAAGAGAGAGAGAGAGAGAGAGAGAGAGAGAGAGAGAGAGAGAGAGAGAGAGGTTGATTTGTTGTTCCACTTATTTATGCATTCATTGTTTGCTTCTTGGGTGTGCCCTGACTGGGAATTAAACTCACAACTTTGGCACATCCGGACAATGTTCTAACCAACTGAGGTACCAGACCAGGGCCCTCAATCCTTTTTAAATCTTATCATTACCCATCTGATATGGGTAATGCCCTCATTAGGCATCTTCCATAAAACTGAGTATTTGTAAAGCAGTCTAGAACACACCAAGAGCTATTATGACGGTTTTTCCAAATTGTCAGTGAATAGAGTTTTTTTTGGGGGGGGAGCTGAAATGGATGTGGGGGATATGCTAATAAAATTCTGAAACAGAAGATCACAGATCAAGAGATCATGCACATGCACCGTCTCCTCCTTTGAGTGGAGGGCTCCCACAAAGGGCAAAGGCCTGAGGAACTGTCAGCTCAGCATGGACCCACAACTAACGCTGTTGGCCTCAGTCTGGGACCTTTTCAGTTTACTAGGGCAGAAGCCTTTGCCAGAAAACTTCTAGGCAAACAAGCAAGGGCATCCTGGCTACTCCTGCAGCTTCATGGGCAAAGAAGGCTTGCCTGTCATGTGAGTGTCTGGGCTCCTCCCTCAGACCTCAACTGTGGCAGGGTCACTGCAATTAAAAGCCTGCCAGCCCCTTTGGCCAGAACCCCTGCTTTATTCAGCCAGTATTCCTGCCTTGACAGTCACCTCCTTGTTAGCTGTTTTCTTTGTGGTCAGCTTTTCCCCTGACACTCTGGACATTTAGGGGCAGTTGAGCATCAATCACTAACACTTGGGGTGTGCAATTTTGATCCTGGTCCAAGTCAAATGGAATTATGAAAATCAATGGACTATTTAAACAACATCACACTGTACAATACAAGCCCACATTCTGTCACTGCACAAGTTGCATTTTCAAATCCCATGCGGATTATCCAGTGCTCAGGGTCACCTGTGTCATTTCTCCTCCCCATCGCTGCAGATCATTGAAAGTTGGATAAATTACTGACTTAGCTACCTCTCCACAGCAGCCCTCCATCCTGCCAAATTTTGCTTCTGTTTCTGTTTCTCTTTTGTATGTCTCATCTCAGAACAGACATTCTATTTCCACCTTAGCAAACCATTTGTCCCATTTGGCCAGAAGGCAGTCTCCCTGTCACTACAGAGAAAGGCTCCAGTCCTTTTAGGAGGGCATGGTGGCATTGGGCAAGGCCACCTTCCACTACGTCAGCATAGATGTGACCTTGACTAGAATAGTAGGTCCCATTCTGTGTCCCCCAACTTCAGGAGGACAAAGAAAAACTTGAAGGATTGTTCACCACTGGCTGAGGCATTGACGATAAAAGTGAAAGTCAGATTTTGTGCTGAGCAGAACAAAGTAAGAATTCGTTACATTATGTAGGTTGGAAGTTGCTCATTTCTCCATATGCAGGTAAGAAGGGGCAGGGCAGTGTTTTGTGGGGGACATGTTCAGCACCAGAGTGGATTGCTTCGGGAGGAAGAAAGACGTTCTGCTTTGCACAGGTGCTTTTTGGTCAAGAGGGTTTCCAGCGTCCTGCTGGTTTGAATTAGGGAGGTGGGAGAAGGAAGAAATGGATCCTCAGCCTTCTTTTCTGTCTCATGGTAGTATCACACTCCTCTTTTCTTGCTACTGGAAGGGAAATTTTGTAGCCTCACGGCCTTCCCATGGCCACTGTTGTAATCCCCAACCCCCCTCCTTTTTCTAGAAGGCAGGGGAGTAGTAGTGGGAAGAGCACTGCACTAGAAGTTCAAAGACCTGACTCAAGACTCAGCCAACTTGTGATGAGAATGGGCAAGTTATTTCCCTAATCTGGCACTCAGTTTTCTGATATGTAAAATGACCTCTACTATCTCTGTGGCTGTAAAATGCCATGATTACCCCATGTGAGTGCCTCTGTTTCTCATGAGTTAGTGACTACAGATTCATTATTCAACAACAATGAAGTTAGTTGATACTTTTTTACCCACCACCAGCCATGTCCTGGTAAATAGGCCTGGGCTGCTGCGCTCAGCATACGTGTCTTGCTTGCCACACAATGCATCAACGTGCCCCAGTGGGAACCGGCACACAAGCTGATGTCACTACATTCTCTTCTCTATCTGGCATCATTTTCATCAGCATACAAATAGGCTATAATTTTTCTCATTTTTAAAAAAGATTTTAGTTTTTTACAGATAGGTAAGGAGAGGGAGAGAAACATCAATGTGAGAGAGAAACGTCAATCAATTGCCTCTCGCGCACCCCCAACTGCCTGTGACCCAGGCATGTGCCCTGGTTGGGAACTGAACCAGCGACATTTTAGTTGACAGGCTGGCACTCAATCCACTGAGCCACACCAGCCAGGGTGTATTTACTTCATTAAAACAAAAAACCTCTTTCTGTTTACTCCATTTCTCCAGCTTCAATTTCCATGATCCTGTTTACAGCCAGTCTCCTCAGAAGAGTTCTTCACTCACTCTCTCCAATCTCTCTCTTTCCAGTCATTGTTTCTAAAATTATTATTGAGATACAATTCATATACCATAACAGTCGCCATTTTAAAGTATACAATTGAGTGGCTTTGAGTACATTCATAACATGTGCAACCATCGCTACCACTTCTAGAACACTTCCATCACCCCCCAAATAAATCCCATACTCATTACCACTCATTCCCCATTTACTCCTTTCCTCCCATCTGTGAATTTGCCTTTCTGAACATTTCATATCAATGGAACTACACAATATTTATCCTTTTGTGACTGCCTTCTTTCACTTAGTGTAGTGTTTTTGAGGTTCACCTATGTTGTAACATATGTCAGGACTTCATTGTTTCTTACAAATGAATATTCCATGGTATGGACATACCTCCCTTTTGTTAGTCTAGTCACAATGGGATGGATATGGATTCTTTACACTATTTTGCTGTTATGAATAACACTGCTACCCACATTTGTGTGCCCATTCTCTCTTAAACCTGTTCTGTTCATGTTTTGGTCCCTCAGTGCACCACAGCACCTGCTCTTTTCAAGGTCAACAATTTCCATGCTGCTAGACGGGTCAATTCTCAGTCCTCATCTTCCTTTACTTAGCAGGGAGTATTTGATCACTCCTTCCTGTCTGACTTCACTTCTGAGAGATCCCACTCTCCTGGTTTTCATCCTACTTCACTGGATTTTCCTTCTGAATCCTTTGCTGTTCCTCTTCATATCCTCAACTCTAAACATGGGAGTACTCCGATTCAGTCGTAGATCCCTTTTCCTCCTTGTGCATAGTCATTTCCGTGGAGATCTCATCCCATCTGAGGGCTTTTAATGCAGTCTAAATGCTGGTGGATGCCAAATTTGAATCTCCAATTTTCAAATCTCCACCCTCTCCCCTCAATTCCAGACTTATATATCCAATTGCTTACTTGATATTTTCACTTGGCTGTCTAACCAAACTGATCATATCCAAAACGGAACTCCCGATCTCTCACCTGGTATAATGTACTCCTTGCATAGTAAATGGAAAGTCCAACATCGAGTTGCTCAGGGCAAAACAACTTTGAAGTTACTGACCCTTCTTTCTCCCACACCTCACATCCAATCTGTCATCAACTCCTGATAGATCTACTGACAAAATATATTTAGGATTTTATAACTTTGACTGCCCCCATTCCCTGATCTAAGTCACCATCTCTCGCCTGGATTATTGCAAACCCTCTATACATTAGGTATTCTGTTTCTACCATAAAGTCTGTTTTCAACACAGAGTGATTCTTGAAAAATGTAAGTCAAATTATGTCACTCCTTTAGTCAAAATTCTCCAGTGGTTCCACCTCTTACTGAAAATTCCACATGAAGTAACCCTGTTACTTCGTGGATTTCATCTCCCCATTACCCTTACTCACTCCACTCCAGTCACAGTGGCTGCCTTACTATTCCTTGCACATATCAGCTTTGTTCCTGCTGCAGTGCCCTGCACTTGCTGTTCGCTCTGTCTGGAATGTTCTCTCTCTTCCTTCCCCCCCAGATAGCCATATGGCTCACTCCCTCATCCCCTATAGGCATTTACAGGGTTGGGCAAAAGTAGGTTTACAGTTGTGAATACATAAACACAGTTTATTCTTGTATTACTATTTATGAATTATTGTAGTATTTTCCATACAAACAACTGTAAACTTACCTTTTTCCCCACCCTGTATAGTACTCCCCCCTTACTCACAAGACATACATTCCAAGAATCCCAGTGGATGCCTGAAACGTCAGACAGTACTGAACCTTATATATACTATGTTTTTTTTGGTATGCATTGTACAGATTTTTGATAGAGTTTAATTTATTATTTGGACACAGTAAGAGATTAACAATAATAACTAATAATAAAACAGAGCACATAATAATATACTGTAATAAAGGTTCTGTGAATAAAAACTTCTGTGGTCTCTCTCTGTTCATGTTTCCCACCCACAAATTGGATGCCTTTTCCATCTTAACTAAGCACCTACCACGCACGGTGGCTGTAACTTTTGCAGTTTGGGGTGCGACTGAATAACAGTCACAAATTTGTTTCTCCACCTTCACAATTTAATGGCTACAAGATTTGTTCTTACCATAGCACATGTTTTTCCCCCCTTTCCTTATTAACTTGAGAACTTTCGCCTTTTCACTTAAAGGAAGTAAGTACTTTACAGCTTCTTTTTGGCACATGTGAGTTGTACCATCACTCCTCCTGTGCTTTGGGGCAATTATTAAGTAAAATAAGGGTGACTTGAACACAAGCACTGAGATAGTGATAAAGATACTGACAGGTGATCTGTTAAAGGAGAAGGTTACTAATTGACCAATGGTGAGGAGTGTCTATAGCACGGATCTGCTGGACAAAAGGATGATTTATGTTCTGGGTGGGAAGGAGTAGGAGGGCACAAGATTTCATCACACTACTTAAAACAGTGCATAATTTAAAATTTATAAAATATTGTGGAATACTCCATTTAATATTTTCAGACCACGGTTCACCACAGGTAACAAAAACTGTGGAAAGCAAAAGCACGGATAAAGAAGACTACTGAACTCAGATGTCATCTTCTTAGTGAGGCCTTCCCCAACCACCCAACCTGAAATAAAACCCTTCTGCCCCATATTCTTGATCTCCCTTATCCTGCTTGATTTCCTCCCCATCTGAAGTTCTGTACATTTAACTCGTCTCCCTCCAGTACAAGGTAAGCTCTATGAAGGTAGAGATTTTTATCTGGTTTGTTCATGTCTGCATCACAACCCCCAGCACACTGCCTGCCACAAATAAGTGCCTAGGAAATATTTCTTGAATAAATAAATGAACAGTGATATGGATTACTTTGTGTTTCCTTTTTCTCTAGCTCTGTTGGGATATAATTGACAAATAAAGTCATATCTATTTAAAGTGTATAATGTGTCCTGACTGGTGTGGCTCAGTTGGTTGGGCATCATCCTGCAAAGCAAAAGAAGTTTGATTCCAGAGGCAATCAATCAATGTTTCTCTTTTGTTGCAATGTTTTTCTCCCTCTCTTTCTCTCTCCCTTCCCCTCTCTCTAAAAACAAATAAATAAAATATTTAAAGTGTATAATGTGATGATCTGATAAATAAATGAATGACTGAACTGATTATTTTGAAAACTAGTTGAGACCTAAGTCATTTCTCATTGGTTGACCGAATTCAAACATTAGCTTTCAAAATAGATTGTCTAATTTCAGCTGTAGTGTGATCTTGCATACATTTTTAAAGAGATATTCTCACTAGGATCTTTATCTTTCTTGAGGCATTTAAAAATGTAGGCTCTTGACTCAGACCATTGAGGTTTCAGTGCTGGACATCTACCTGTGTGAATCAGGACAAGTTAACCATTCTGTGCCTCCATTTCATCATCTGTAAAACACGTGTACTGGCAGCACCTACCCCATGATGTTACTTTGGGGATCATAAAAATAGTAGTCTATGTAAATCACCTCGCCCAGTACCTGGCACATAGTAAAGCTTCAATGAGTAGTGGTTTTTATTACTGTTATTAAGATGTAAGAGAAAAATTTCAGAAAATACAGGAAGACCTGCAACAGAAACAACTGAATACATTTTTCTAAGGGAAACTAAAATAGCTGTCCAGCTTTTTTTGTATAAGTGGCATTTCTTTGGGAAATGAGCCAAAACTTGAAGGCCAATTTTTTTTTTGTTGCTTTCCTTAGGAGGGTTTCCTGGGATTGGACATATTCCCTATATGCTCACAGAATAGTCAGACTTGGAACTCCTCATACTTAATATCCTCACTTCTCACATTCTTCACTTTAATGCCATTTCAGACCAAAAGGTTCAGATTCCATGGATGATCTTCACTCAGGAAATTGGTTAAAAATTCAGCAGTTCCCTTTGTGGGAAAGATGCTTGCTGAGTGCAGGCAGACTAGCTTTCTAAATGTGTTGAGTTGCAAACAAGGTTGTCCATGCTTTAAAAGGCAAGGACAATGGTCTCTATTTCCGTGTCATGACATCTCCTTGTACCTCGCTGTCAGACACATCTTGTGTTAATGCCTTGTTAAACAAAGTTGTCACAGATCCAGTCTGTGAACACCAGCATGTGCCGGATTCTTTGACTTGTGCAGGGGAAGGGGGAAGCCCAACCCTGTGCAGGAGCACTTGGCTCCATGTTTCACAGAAGCAGCCAACAAAGTGCTGGCTCTCCTATCAGCACTTGACCCTCATCATTTCACACTTGCTTTCCAGGGTCCACTTCTTATATTCTAACCTCTCACTTATCTCCCACAGCAACTTATACTGAGCTGGGGTGGGCTGGCCTGCGCGGGTGCGCATTCATTTATTCATTCATTAAACCTCACAGCGATCAAGAAATACTACTTAAACCACACTGCTTCTTTGCTGCTTTGGAACAATTTTCTAGTTTTGTTATTTAAATATAACTTATCTTGCTGTCTGAGGTATGCTGTGAATTTCTTCAGTATATGGACTTCTACATCATTCCTGTCTCCTGAAGTGCCACATTTGATTCTTCATTCAGTCTATGTTTTTATTATTATGCTCTGCAAAACTGCTCTGGAGAAATGGGTCTAAACCCTAGGAATTGGGTAATATTTTCTCCTTGACTTTTTATTTTTTGTTGTGGTTGTTAGGAGAAAATAGCATATAACCACCAGCAATTACTAAACCATTTTCCTACTATAGTACGATTTCAAATAAATACCTGACAAAGCCTATGTTAAGAATTAGAAACTTACTCATAAACGGTTGTCCATCCATTTTCATTACTTTTGGTGGCCAGAAGCCCTGTGTTTCCTGGGTAGGTCATCAAGGCCAGATTATAGCCTTGGGCTGACACTCTCTTCAGGACTCCATTGCTGCTTATGGTCAGCCAGTACACCTGCCCACCAGGCACTACAAGCCAAAGGGGCATCCCGCCTGCATCCCGACGAATATGCACCGAGTTGCCATTGCTACTGGTAATTGCACCCAAGTCACCTTCAGCATTGTAGGTGAAATTATACACATAGTCCCTTGTTATCAAGTTCAAGGTGTGCAGGTGGGTTCCATTGACAGTGAACTGGTAGAGTTCCTGATCAGCAGGTGAAGCAATCTCATAAAGGTTCACGTCATTCAGGTGGGCTTGGTTCCTGCTAATGGTTCGAATTCGAACATTCCCGAGATCAGCCACATACAGGGTACCATCAGGCGACACTGCTAAGGAGGAAGGGGCTTTCATTTTTGCATCTTTGGCATAGCCACCATCACCTGTGGGAGGAAGACCCTGATTTTAATAATTGTCATCATGATCATTTATATGAATAAACAGTATACAGAAATCACTGTGCATCAAGAATCATTTGAAAGGGAACAATCAGTGAGCCAACATCCTCCACATGTCCTCCTGGACAGATTTGAAACCCATTATTCAAAATTCTTGAGTCAGAGCCATTGAAGATAAGCAGTAAGATGCAATTATCTCAGCAACACCAATTTTGTGAAATCTTCAATCCTGCTGTTCTGTATCTATTGTATTGTAAGATATTGCAAGACAAAAAACCCCAGCAAATAGTAACAGCCATCAAAATCTGCCTGGAAATCCATGAGACTTAAGCCTGTCAATGCTTATAGGATGTATCCCAGAATTTTCCAATCCTACTGTGCCTAGAGGACCTTTCTTCAGTTAATTTCCATTGTCACCTTATCACAGTACACACAGCGTGTAAATGCAACAGTGACTCAGAACATCAAATTTGATAACTGGAATAAATATTATATTTGTCTTGAATGAAGGATATTAATTAGAAAAATAACTATAAAGCTAATTGCCCATGAAAACATCAGAAATATTGATCAAAAGTCATATCAACCAAGTTGTTCACTCTAAATTCCTGTGGCCCAAGTAAAAGCAAATGTTAAGAGAACCATTTGGGCCTCGATGAGAAGGTTAGTAGGGCTGCAGGCAGCATGGAGGGATTTTCATGTCCCAGCAACAAATGTATCTATTGACATTTGAGAACTGTTTGCTATCTGGAATATCCACTCCGTGTTTTGGGGAAAAGGCTCTTTTCTTTCTTTGTTTTTTCCTATTTCAACTGAAAATAAAAGGGCACTAATGGTTATGGAGAAAGTTTTTTTAAAAGATTTTATTTATTTATTTTTAGAGAGAGGGAGGGAGAAAAAGAGGGAGAGACACATTGATGTGAGAGAGAACCATCAATTGGTTGCCTCCCACATGCGCCCTGACTAGGGATCAAACCTGCAATCCAGCATGTGTCCTGACATGGAGTCGAACCACCCAACCAACTGAGCCACAACAGTCAGGGCTGGTTATGGAGAAAGTTTTGCATTAAAAAAATAATATATGTAGCAGACTAATGTCCTGAGAACACTGCATTGTGGGATTTAATTGTGCGCATCTGTCCCCAGAGCAGTCTGTTCCTAGCCCCTTTGGGTTTCAAATATCACATGCTATTAGTAGGGAAACCAGTCACTTAGGGGAAGTAATTTTTTTCCTGAGCTAAATTCGTAAATTAGCTTTTACCTAGTTTCTCTTTCTCAAAAGTACAAATACTATTATGACCCTACATTTGTACAGTGGTCTTAACTTCTTAGAGTGATCAAAATTTGTACACTAGTTTATCCTCAAACCAGCAAGATGATGTAATTAAGGTAAGTGACATCTCTAGTTAATAGATGAAGTAAGCGAGTCATGAAGAGATTTTGGGACTTTCCTGAAGCCACTTTCCTGGTGAGTCAGCTGTAGAACAGTCACCGGATACTAGGCTATCTGACTCCCAGCACATTGCTTTTTCCATTAGCTCATATTAATGTTCCCAGGCAACAATTTGTTTTCCTTTTGACTTTTTTGATGCATGCTTTTCTTTTGAAAACAGAGAGGGGGAGCTGGTGAATTGCTAAAAGGTCATACCTGAAAAACAGTCACAGTTGGGATCAATTTTGCAATCACAGTCAGTAGGGGCACCAGCCATGATGGAGATCTCCCCATTGGTGGTAACTTGCTGAATGCGGTTTACTTTCCTCTCATCTGTTTCAGCTATGAAGAGCAGTCCGCTGTGGGAGACGCTGATGGCCCTAGCCGACTCCAGAGTGGAGTGAATTGCCACCTTGCTGACCAAGAAATGATCGATACCCGGCACCTGGCAGTGAATGGGGCGCCCTGCAATGATCCGCACACGCTTGTTCTCAGAAATTTGCAGCACAATGTTGTTATCCAAGACATACAATGAATTGTCCATGGGATTGACTGCAAGGTCTGTTGGCCACTCTAATCGCACCTGCAAAAAGAACAGAACACACGCCATTAGGTTACAATATCTTTCTAGGGGCAGTTTTACCTCGAAAGAAAAACTGGCTTATTGGCTGCACTCCTCTGAAGAATTTCAGTAACGTTCCTGTTGTCTGCAGAGTTGTGGGGGTGTGGCCGACCCAGTGTCCTGGGAAACAGATTTATCATTTATATCATTTGCAGCATAATGTAAATTTTTTTTGCAATAATTCTGGAAGGATCCTCTAGAGTAGCAATTTTGCGATTTTCAACCTTTTTCATTTCATGGTGCACATAAACTAATTAGTAAAAATGTGCAGCACATCAAAAAATCTATTATATATTTGCCGATCTGATAAAAATACGTGTACTTCTGATTGATGTATTAAAAAATAATAATAGATGCCATGGCTGGTGTGGCTCAGTGGATTGAGGGCTGGCCTGTGAACCAAAGGGTCACCGGTTTGGTTCTCAGTCAGGGCACAAGCCTGGGTTGTGGGCTGGTCCCCAGTTGGGGGCATGTGAGAGGCAACCACACACCGATGTTTCTCTCTCTCTTTCTGCCTGCCTTCCTCCCTCTCTCAAAAATAAATTAATAAAATCTTCAAAAATAATAATGATAGAAATTATCTACTCTTTTTGCTCCAAAGTGACTTTTTTAAAAATCAGGTACCTGTAGTTGGGTATAAGGATTTCTGATATGAAGAATTAACCAATCAGACACCACCTTATTATGCAATGTGAACAATAAGATGCAACTCTATTATATGACCTATATATTTATGGTTCAAGACAGAGCACTCACACCAGATGGCTATTGTTGTGTTGGCTGTTGTCATTTTTTTACTTGACAATCTGAGGGAAAAAAGGTCAGTGCCCCTGACTAAATAGTCAGGTATCGCATGTTCTAAACATTCTTGTGGCACACCGGTTGAGAAGCACTGCTCTACAGCAGTGTTTTTCAGAGAGTAGTCTCTGGACCAGCAGCAACAGCATCACTTGGGAA
The DNA here is from genome assembly GCA_007922815.1 of Macrotus californicus. Classification (NCBI taxonomy): domain Eukaryota; kingdom Metazoa; phylum Chordata; class Mammalia; order Chiroptera; family Phyllostomidae; genus Macrotus; species Macrotus californicus. The sequence continues at coordinate 13,851 of VMDR010012060.1, forward strand.
CTTGTTAGAAATGCAAATTCTCAGGCCCCAACTTAGACCTATTAAACCAGAAACTCTGAGGTGAAAACCCAGCTAGCTGTGTTTTTTTTTCTCCCAGCCAGCTGTTTTAACAAGCCTTCCAGGTGATGCTAACACACACTAAAGTTTGAGGACCACTGCTTCAGGGTTTCTGTGTCACTATGATATGGAACTCTCTCTCACTGTCCTGTAGATGCATTCAAGAGCAAAGCTAACAGTAACCTTTTGGGACAGGACCTTCCATTAGCATAGACCTAGCTTCCATCTTGTGGAATATTCAGGTACAGTACATCAGCTGGTGATCTGGAATCTCCAGTTGTAATGTACTGTTACCTAGCTTGACCTGGTTCACTACATATCTCTCTTTCCTCAGCCAAGAAATGGGTTGATTTGTTCTTTCACTGAATGTTTGCTCAGTGTTTTCTCTGTGTTAAGCTTTGTGCTAGGCTTTGGGGATTCAAACGACTACTATGACATGACTCTCCATGTTATGAAGAAGCAGGCAGCAGAGAAAGTATGAGAGCACTACACCCAGTCTAGGAGTCAGGAGGCAAGGTATTATCAGAGAAGGTGCTACCTAAGCAGGATCTGAAATGATCAGTAGGAGAGGAATGGGGTGAAAGTGCGGGGAGGGGAAGGACAGTTGAGGGCAATCCAGGCAGAGGGAACAACAAGGGTGAAGGTCCAGAGGTTAGAGATAGTATGGCCCATTCAGTAAGGCTGATAATAAAGGCTGAACGTATGGGAGTGGTAAACAAAGGAATCAGGAGGCAAACAGTGAGTAGGTATTATGGACTAAATTGTGCCCCACCCCTAAATTTGTATGTTAAAGTCCTAACCCCAAATGTGACTGTATTTGGCAATAATGCCTTTAAAGAGGTAACGAAAGTTAAATAAAGTCTTAAGGGTGGGGCTCTAGTTTAACAGGACTGGTGTCCTTATTAGAAGCGGAAGAGACACCAGGAGCATGGACACACTGAGAAAAATCCCATGTGAGGACACAGTAAGAGGGTGGTCTTCTGCAAGCCAATGACAAGAGGCCTCAGAAGAAACTAAAACTGTTGACACCTTGGTTTTGAACTTCTAGCCTCTAGAACTGTGAGAAAATAAATTTCTTTTGTTAAAGTTACTCAGCCTGTGGTATTTTGTTAAGGAAGCCCCAGCAGACTAACACACAAGGTAGGTAATGAGGGATGGACATGTTTAGCTTTATTGTGATGGCTGTGGGAAACTGCTGAAGGCCTTTAAGTGGGGTGTGCCATAGTTATATTTGTGTACAAGAGGGATCATACTGGCTGTTATTGAAACCATAATGGAGGAGGAGGAGAGATGGGAGGCAGGCTGATGGTTAGGAGGCTCCTGCAGTGGTTCAGATGAGGGATGCTAGTGGCCCGAACTAGGGTGGTGAGAGGGAGAGAAGTAAATATATTTGAGATACATTAAGGAGTTGGAAACAAGGATTACTGTGTGAGTGTTTGTATATGTATGTCTTGTGTACCCTGTGCCATGTGGTAGGTACTGGAGACCCACAGACCAACTAAACATGCATCTACTCTAACACCTTTTTAGACACCGGAGTTAGCGCAATGCCTGCCCTGACTTCTCAATAGCTTCTATTTATCACTGGGCATTTCTCAGAGAACGGCATTACATGCCCTCTCACCCCAGCACTCACTAATTCTATACCTCATTTCTCTTCTCCTAGCCTAGACAAAGTCAGAAAAATCTGTCCCTTTCCTGCCCAAGAGAGTAACAGTAACGTAGCAACTCTTTTCTGTGCCTTGAGTGAATTCCCAAGGAAAGCTTTGTTTTTCTTAATGAATCTGAATGTTTGAAAACAAATGTAGACTGTCATAGCATTCTGAGGTGTACTATTTCCCTGGACGGAAGAGACCTTACACTGAGCAATGAAGTAGATAAAGGCCAGTCTGAGATAAGGCCCTCCCTCTAATTCTATCTCTTAATGGAGGGCAACTAGTGATATTGTAAAGAAGACAAAGGTTGTCTTTGACCTCCTCTCTAGCACCACTCGGGGCTCTTTGCTCCCTGTCTGTGAGTGTCTCTCCCAGACAACGAGCAACCTCATTCTGTCCCCATGTCTTTGCGTGCCCTCAACCTCCACATTGGCTGGCCTTCTCTGCTTGGTACCATATGCCTCTGGGCAGCTAGGAATTTGAATGCTAATGGAGTATAAAGTTGAGCTTGTGTCGTGCATGTTCTACAGAGCCTTTCAGGCCGAGGCCATTGGATTAACATTAAACACCAGCTTTAACAGCTCCCAAAGCAGTTTGCTGTGATGTGTTCCTCAGCACGTCTGTCTGAGACCTTCGCATGTCAGTGCCTGGCCACTAAGAGAGTGAGTGCCTGCTTCAGTGCTGAGCACTGACTCCTCCTCTGCCACATGCTCCCACCTGGGACCTCTATATACACCATTGTGCTTGTACAGATGCTGTCTGTATGTGCTGGTCCTATGCGCACTGCTGCCCAGGAAATAAGCTGGGGCTGGCTGAGGAAGACAAAATGTATTTATTTCACTACAACACTCCAATTTTGATCGAGTCTGAAGCCAGTGACCCAGAAAAAACAAAGCCGGTAGAAATGACATTGTAATTATCCCCAGTCTGAGAGCTGAGGCCAGGGCAGAGGCCGGGGACAACACACACCTGGCAGGAGTCAGAGAAGGACGTGTTTCAGACTCTGTTCTCTGCTGTCAAGGCTGCCTCTGAGATAAAGGTTGGTCATTGAAAGATAAGCTGTTAAGTTTTCCAACTCGCCCAACCTGATTTAAGTCAATACTATTGGTGTCATGTTTATTAGATTTAATATTACCTCAAAAATACACCAGCCATTGTGTCTGTTTGTTTTCTTTTCCATCAAATAACTCACCCTCTGGCAGTTTTCTGTAACTAAAGTGACCTTTGTGCTTCTGAGACACTTTCTCTACCAGCTCCACAGAATCCCTTTAATTCCCATTTGATTTGGCTGGGCAGCTTGTCTATGAAATCTACTCAGATGAAAGATGTGTGGCTGCTTAGTAGTCTAGGGTGTGCCTTTTCAGAAATTGGACCTTTCAACCTCTCTCAGGTTGTCAGATCCTTTTATATCCTTCTCATGTTAAATACTCCCATTTCCAGGTAAATTTTCAAGGAACTGGTGCTTCAGACCCACACAACAGAAACACTGACCAAGGCATTTCCTTAACACAACCTAACATGGAATGGGGTCTTTGAGCTGCTTCTGGCAGTCAGAATTAGCACCTATTATTTGTAGAGACCCAAGAATTATATGCTACTGATGTGGGGCTAAGAGTAACCTCTGAGGACTGCTGTCACATATCCAAGGAGTTTCTGGGGATAAATAAATGTTTCTCCTTGGGTGATGGGAGCAGAAAGAGATGTATGTGCAATAGTAAAGCTCTGGAAACTCTGCCCACTGACCCAGCCTACAGGCAAACCATTCAGCCTGATTTGTGGTGGTTGCCCCACCTTGTAAAAATACATTAATTTGTATGAAATGTCAAAATGTATTTAAGCTAAACTAGCATTAAAGGTCACTGGTGTAGCTGCCAGCTGGTGGGTGTGCCCATCTCCTGACAACTTTCCCTGAGAAACAAGTCTGAGCAGAAAGGAGCTCTTGGTCTGGATGTCAAGCCTTGACAGCACTATGTCTTCCTCTGCAGATTTGCCTTGAAGGGGCTTGACTCTCAGGTCAGCCAGTCCCATGATTGGTTTAAAGATCCAGTTAATTTTCACTTAAAGTAACAATTTATAAAGCACCAGAATCCTACAGGGAAACAACCATGTGTAAAACCAATATCTAAACATGAGCCCTTGATTAGACTAAAGTAGAAAATGCTTCAATTATAAGCTTACTCCTACAATGTAGACACACACCATAATTTGCACACTCGGGCTCTCTGGCAGTCTGAAGGCTGGGTTCTTCCTTTACTAGTGTATAGTCCTAGGCAAATGAGGTCTCCTCTAGGAGTCTCTGGTTCTTTCATTTGTAACAAGGAAAAGAGGCTAATGACGATCTAGCTACTTCTGAGAGTTATTACTCCACAGTGGGCTATTCTCCAGTAGGTTAAATGAGATAGTGATATAAGGTGTTCACTCCAGTGCCTATGAGATGGTAAGTGATATTAACATTAGCAATGGTTTCAAAGCCATAGACCTTTACAACCAGAAGGAATCTCATTAGGTTTAATATAGTTTTCTTTCAACTCTGTTTCTGATTTCAGCTGACCACGTAACATCTTCATGAAATTCGCCTTACTTGTCCACCACTTGCACTATTTTCGACTTAATATTCTTCTTGGAATTGACCTACTTTTAAAATATAAATAGGTATGCCCTGACTGGTCTGGTTCTGTGGATGGAGCATTATCCTACAGAGCAAAGGGTCACCGGTTCAATTCCTGGTCTGGGCACATGCCTGGGTTGCCAGCTAGGTCCTGGGTTGGGGGCACAGGAGAGGTAGCCAATAGATGTTTGTCTTCCACATCGATGTTTCTCCCCCAGTTTTTCTCCCTCCCTTTCTCCCTCTCTAAAATAAATAAAATCTTTAAAAATTATAAATAGGTGCTGTCCCTTCCTTTGAACTGGTCCTAATCAATAACATCTACGAAATTACAGGCCCACTTATCTGAACCTTTAACAAAAGTAACTGTTTAATGAGTTCTTCCTAAGTGTCAGACTCTTTATATAGGTTATTACTTTATATTCTTAAAGCAAACACTTGAGAAAGAAACTATTAATATCCCCACTGTCAGATATGTGCTGTTAGCTCCCTGTGCCATCTGATTCCTCATCCGGAAACGTGGACACATCCCTTCACGCTCTCCTCACCAAGTCTGGCTTCCCCTTTACTTCATTTGAATCAACCTAAAGGGGTGCTCTCTTCGGCTGAGAAGGTCAAAGCTCAAGATGAGTTGAATGATTTGTCTTTGTCATATGTGATCTTTCAGTTCAATGTTTTATGGGTGCCTACTTGGTGCCAGGTGCTACTATAGAGGTAAATAAAACAGGTCCCTGCCCTCGATTAATTCAAAGTCAAGGTAGGGGAAGCAGATACAGAAAAAAGTGATTTCAAAATAATGTGGTTCAATGCCATGATAGACATGTGTCCAGGGTGACATGGGAACACAGAGGAGGCAGTTTGGACCAATAGTCCTAGAAAAGAAATGTGTGACCTTAATCTTGAAGGATGAAGCAAAGGTACTGAGAAGAAGCGAGGTGGAAAGAGTGATCTCAGCGGAGGGAAAAGAATGAACAAAAGGACAGAAGCATGAAAGCCTATGGAGCGAGGGAACTAACTATGCTCTGGGATTACTAGGACATAAAGTAGGGTAGGTAGTGGTGGTAAATGAAGTTAAAATGTCTGCCAGGGACAAGGTTTAAGTTTATCCACTGAGACACTATTGTCATTTGTGGCCAGATAATTCTTTGTTGTGGAGCTGTCCTGTGCATGGTAACATATTAACAGTGGCCCTGGCCACTAGCACCTCCTCTGGAGTTGTGACAACCCAAAATATGTCCCAACATTGCCAAATGTTCCCTGAAAGGCAAAATTGTTCCTTGTTAAGAACCACTGGACTAAGTCACGAAGGGTCTGTGTATACTAAAAACTTTAGACTTTAATGGTGAGTGTTGGGGAGTCACTGAAGGTCTTTAAAGTTGGGGGCTGACACGGTCAGATTCATGTTTTAGAAAGATCACTTAGGCTGCACTTTGAGGGCAGGCTGGAGGGAGATCAGACTGATGATGCAAGAGAACCAATTTGGAGGCCAGCTATTCACCAGTACCTACAATCCATTAAAACAATCTTCCAGGCCCTGGCTGGGTAGCTGAGTTGGTTGGAGCATCATCCTAATGCACCAAGGTTGAGAGTTCGATCCCCAGTCAGGGCACATACAAGAATCAACCAATGAGTGCATAACTAGGTAAAACAACAAATCAATGTTTCTGTCTCTCTCTCTCCCTCTCAAATTAATAAATAAAAAATTAAAAGAAAAACAATCCTCCATTCAACCACCTGACAGTATCTGAATGCTGATCCAGACAGACATAGTCCATTCCTTCGTGTTGCCAAGAGTCTTGAAAACTGTTTCTCACATTTTTAAAAAAAATTTACAAAGCCCTTTGAGGATCCAATGAAAGCTATTTACTCTCTCGCTAGAAAAAGACTCAGATGTAGTAGAAGAAAGTGGTTAGGAGCTTAGGCTCTGGAGTCAAGACTTCCTGGGTTCAAAATTCTGTTATTTGCTAGCTCTGTGACCTTGGAGCAAATTAGTTAACTTCTGTGAGCTTCAGTTTCCTTATCTAGAAATTGGGTATAGTAAAAATATCTTCTCAAGACAAAAATCTACAGACAGGACTTAGCACAGTACCTGATAGACAGAAAGAGTTCTGTGAAGGCTATTTTTAAAATTATTATAGAACATGCCTGTATTTCTTTTGGCCCCCATTTGACTATTGCAATGTTCTCTTTCTTGGCTACCACGTGAACTCCTAAATACAACTGTATAGTCTTTTAACATTTCCCATTTCTGTTACTAGACATTTCCTCCTAATCATTATTCCATTCCTTGAGAATCCTTCTAAGCCATGTGTCCTCTAAGAAGTATCTGGCTTATACTGGGAACTATTCTTTCACATACATTTTCCAGCCAATTTCGCGGCTACCATTTTAGCTTATTACTCGGATCCCCCACCATTATCGGTTAACAGTAGTCTTGGTACAGATCCAAGTGAAGGAAATGTTACTTTAGTTATTTTCCTTTGCTGTGCCAATGAACACTTGTTTACCCCATTTTAGGCACTGTGCTAGGCATTAGGGAGTCAGATCTAACCAAGACAGCCTGGATCCTGCCCTCACAGAGTTTATAGTCTTTTGCTAATTTCATTTCCTTTATTTTCCAGTGTGTACAAGGGGTTGCTATCTACATAGAACAGTAAAGTATTTCTGTTCCAATCCATCCATTTTAAGAAATTAACTTTCATGGAAGAGCCTCAAAAACATTTTATGGCTGTAACTATCTTTTACAATCGCCACCAAGTGCTAGTAACTTCTTTTCTCAATGTTCAGCTGTGCTGCAAAAACAAAAACAAACAAACAAAAAACAAAACAACAACAATAACAAAAACAATTGTTTGCCAAAAGGCCCTCTCCCCATCCCAAACGTGACACTTCGATTCTGCCTCCTTGACTCCATTTCTAGCCTTACGGCTCATTGGAAAGACAATGCCATTTGATTTTATCTCTGAGGCCTCTTCAGTAAGAATTTCCAGGAAAGATATGATTGTTTCTTTTGCAGTACGCCAGCCCTGCAGAAGACACAGTGACAGGACTCAGTGCCCTCTGCCAGCTGTTCTGTCAGCCCCACGTCGATTTCGCTGTGCTTCTAAAAGCTGACAACTCCAGACTGTTAGCATCACTTTTTGTCAGTTTTCAAATGGCCTTCTCATTTCTTGACATTGATACTGTCTGAGCTTTTACAAAAGAAGGAAAAAGCAGTCTGGAGAAAGTTTCGTTTTCTGCAGTCGGAAAACACCATGACACCTTTGAGAGTGATGAACCTTATTGATCTTGCTTTTTTAAAGTGGAAATTATTAGAAGATGAAATGCACCAGGACTACATGGACTTGTCAACCGACAAATTATTTCCCATTATCTTGGATCCATACTTTTGTTGTTTCTCTGAATAATGTCTGGAGAGTTTGAGGAACCTCTCAACCTTTGGTCAAATGCATCAGCGTGGTCTGTGTCCATGGCTGCCCAATCAGAACAACTGACACTTCAGTAGAATTATTCATTGCAGATGAATAGCCAGGATCAATCTAATCAAGAGTCATAACTGGACTGCTCTTTAGAATCATTCTGCTGCACAGCCTATAGATTAAAGTGCATCTACACCAATGGTCCTAAAACATTTTGGAAGTGGAGGAAACAAAGCAAAGTAAAGCAAAACAAAACAACTGCAAAGTAGTCCTGCTGTATTTCATCTTCTAATACTTTCCACCTTTTAAAAGCAAGATCAATAGGGGTCGTCACCTGAAAGGTGTCATTGTGCTTTTCAACTGCAGAAAACCAAACTCTCTCTAAATGGCTTTTATAAGTTTGAAGAAAGTCAGACAGTTTCGGGGTCAAAACGAAATGTTGAATTTGTCGTTACTAAGATGACTGTACTAAAGACTACTAGTTCCAGGCCTACTATATCATCCATTCACTCTTTCTTCTTTAGCAGTAAATCCCCAATGATTCATCTGGGCACACTGCTGTGTAGAACAGAAGATGTTCCAGTGTTATTTGCAATTATCTGGAGCCATGTGATCAAGTTCAATGCAATCACAGGTAAGAAAGAGGAAATGCGGAAATGTCCACACCTTTAAATTCTTGCTTTGAAAGGCTTTAAGGAGACCTGAACCAACTGGAAGGAGACTCTTTTTTGTTTTGCCCTTCCTTCCATTCTGCAACATGGATATAGTGGTGAGAATTTTAGTAGCTGTCCTAGACCATGATGTGGTCAAGCAAATGGAAGTTACGTGCTAGGATGACAGAGTAGAAATATAGGAGCCTGAGTCCCAGATGACCTCATGGACCTGCCTTTCCAGCCCTGGACTATACATCTAGCCTGGACGCTCTGTTGTTTATGTCACTATTACACTGGGTGGGGGGGCAGTTCTATTATTCTCAACAGAATCTACTCACAATGAAGAAAATGTTGTTAGGCTTTGTTCTTGACTGGTGCTGCAGATTACACCATCTAGTTTTACATCACTGTATATATCACCGGTGTTTGCAAAATTAAATTAAATCGAAATAAAGTAATGTCTAAAAGTGACTGACGCATGTGGTAAAGGGCAGCCATTTGTTAAGAGGATAACTAATCACTTAAACTTAGTGATTAACCTCAAGCATTCTTGAATACCCAGTGTTCCATCTTTGGGTACTTGTTCAAGCTGCTTTTCCAGCTCCATGATTCATTCAGAAACAGTGCTTCTCTATTATACTGTAAGCACCTGTTTGCCTTCCTATATTGTCCATTAAGTTTGTGAGTCTTCAAGGGCAAGGATGAGGTCTCATTCATTTTTGTATTGCCAGTATGTGGGGTTACAGTTGGTAAATGTTAAATGAAAACATTAGTGCTCCATTGACTGTAACACTTTCAGTCCATGAAAGCATTAAAAAATTTATAAAACAAATAGACTCTAAGAAAAACTATTTTTCATCAGCATGTTTGAGTAAGTAAATCTGGGTTTCTAGAGACCCAGTAAGGTTGGTGAGAGTTTCCATACCTGCTCAGTTTTAAGATGTGCATTTCCTACGCTCTCTGTATTTTAACTTTTCTGAAGTGAGAATGTGTCTTATAATCAATGTATACATTTCACGGAGCATTTCCCCCCACCACCCAAAGTTATCAAACTGATGCTGTGTCTTATGATCCATGGTGTCTTAGAGCTGAGGAGATATAGTATTTCTATTTTGGCCCACAGACTCTGTGGATTCCTGAGACTCTTTCCAGGAGGTATGTGAGGTGAAAACTATTTTTTAAATAATATTGTTTGACATTTATAATTTCTCATGAGTACACAGTGAAGTTTTCCAGAGGGTAACTAAGGCTAGTTCACCTTTGTATTTAAAAAAAAGGCACACTTTTAATTTTTAATACGGTAAAAAAAAGGGGGGAAGGGTTTTCAGGAACACCTATAAAGGACACATGGACAAAGCCAAAGGGCGGTGGGATCGAGGGTGGGAGAAGGGATGGCTGGGGTGGGAAGAGTGGTGGGGGGAAATGGAGACAACTGTACTTGAACAACAATAAAAAAAGTTTAGAAAAAGGTAAATATTGACATCTAAAATCCACATAAAGAAAAACTTTTCGGGGTTCCCAATAATTTTTAGATATGTAAATGGGTCCTGACACCCAAGAGTTGAGAATGGTTATCCTGGAGGAAAGAAACAGTGAATAAAGCCATCCCGTTATGTAAGAGTTTCATCCCAGCTCATTAAGAAAAAAGTATGTATCCTTCCCAAGATGGTTCCTGAGGCCATACGCTCTGTCCACAGGCACAGCGACAGAATGGCTGCAAACCAGCATTTCCTCCAGAGACCCAAGGCCCGATGGGCGCTATGAAAGTTTGTTCTTACAGGCTCCCTTGGAGCAATCAACACATACACACGCTCTATGAGTCTGTTGTGTCATTGCCACTACCTCATCTTAATAACAGGCATAATTGCTCTGAGTTTCCGTCTACCCTTTCTTGCCTCTCCTCTCTGAAGCCTCAATTTTGGAAATGGCACTTGTGAATACACGGAATCCTTAACCACTTCCAGTTTCCAATTTACAGTCAAAGGCATCTATCAGCAGGAGATGAAGGCCCAGTGTGAAAACTGCAGAAAGTCCTTCAGACTCCACGCTAATTTGTTTGTAAATTTGATTGTTATTGTAGAAGAACATATTGTACATGATGCTACTTGCAGATTTACTATTTGTATCTCTCTGTATCTTGGGTTTTGTCATTAGAGACAGAAAACTTAACCCTTTCAACAGTTCTGAGGGTGGGAAGAGGAACGTGAAAAGCATTACATTATTTTCTTTTGAGTCTCTATTTTAATTTAATTTTACATGTATTTATTAAATACCTACTGTAGTATATCCAGCACTATAGGAAATACACATACAGAAGGAGAGACAGCTAGGAAACAGTCCAAGGTGACATGAAAGAAAATGTGAGGCCAGGTGATGAGGCCATAAATCCTCAGGGAATTCAGAGTGAGGAGACGGCCACTGTGCGTGTTTGTGCACTAAGAGGTGAGGCTCCTATCGTCCTAAGAATCAGGCAGTAAGAAGTTCCTGGAATCAGTCTGCTGAGTTTCTCCCTTCTGAGAAGTTGCAGAAACTTGTCTGTTGAAGGTTGTTGATATTATAGTATTGGCTCAATGGGATAGGCCAAGCTTCCAATTCCCTTTGGCACCTAAAGCAATTTACAGGCAAGAAGTATGACTGCATGGCTTTTATGAAATGGTCTGCTTTCATTGATCAGCCACTCCGAGATTATGTTTTCATTTCTGTAGTTACTGCTAATGCTTCTTTTCAGTATAATATTTCAGGCAAGACATATTAAAAATTTCATTATGGAGATATTAAGATATAAGTGGGCAGAGTTCTAAATGGGAAGAGAAATATCACAAGTCATGATTGCTGTCCTCAAAAGTTCATTTCAAGTTACACTAAAATTTCACAGATTGTCTCTTTTATCTTAACTCTGTAACATTTCCAAATGATAAAGACACCAATAAGAGCAGATGGCCTAATGAACATTGAGAGGGAAGATTTCACTGGTCCTATTTTCATTAGGCCTCCAGTGCGCTTCTGAGTTTGCCCATCACTTCCCTGTGGGTAGCACAAAACACCATGCACTCAACACATGGCCCAACTCAGGCTTCATGCTTGCAGAACTCTGGAGACGGGCCACCTGACCACTTATCATGTGTAAAGAATCTTTTAAAGAAGCAGGCAGGGGTATGGACATAAGCCTGAACCAGAGCACAAAAGGGTGAGATGAATCCTGAATGCCTGAGCTTCAACAAGAGAGGAGTTCAAGTCACTCTCACAAACACATTGAGCACCTCCACTTGAGGTCTCCCACTACGAGCTTCTTGTGGATTCAGCACTGATGAGATTCTCTGTGGCAAACAGTCCACTGTAATTAATGTTACATCCGAACTGTAAGCATATTTGAGCGATACCAGCAGCAACAATGACATGGAAATTTAACACCTCATTGCACAGTGTGCTAGTTACTAAGCTATTGTCTCACAGCTCCAAAGTCACCCTTTTAAAGACACTGCCTTGTGATGCTGGGGTTGGGACTCTGTGATTTACATTTCTCTTTTGGCAGCTGGATTTCTGATAGACCCTGACAATATGGGAAATAAAAGGATTTTGGAAGGCTAGAGGGGAGAGAAGGGACTTGCTCCTTCCTGCTTCTTTCTGTTGCTGCAACAGCAGCCCTTCATCCTGGCTGCCGCAGCTGCCTGCACTAAATGGCTGCTTTCTGTACTCAGAGAGTCAGTCTCATCATGACCCCTCTGAGGTGCCTGAAGCAGCTGGCTGGCATCTTTTTCTCAAAGGAGTCGGTCCCACCTTGATGGAGTCAATAAATCCTCCATCTTTGTAGGTTCTGACAATTCCAACCTCTTTTGTTTGTTTCCCCAGCCCGAGAGGTGGTGGCTGCTGATATTATTTCTCTTTTCTTTTCAATCTTCAGATATTATTTGTCTTTTCTTTTCAACCTTCTAACACCTGTGTAGCTCATTCCATATATTCAAGTCTCTCTGCTAAAATAACTAATGTAGTTTCTGTTTTTCTGACTGGATCTTGACTGATCTTCACAGCATGAACTCGTATACAACGACAGAGGCAACAAAACCCATTTCAGGCCAGCGGTAATAGAAAACTAACAAAGGGGAACAAGAACCAGCAAAGGTCGCACTGGCCCCAGAGAACTTATTAGTTACTAGCATCCTCTGCGTATCTACAAGCCCATGAAGCTGCCATGTCTAGAAAATACGCACATGAAATAAATGCACTGGGCTTGGACTCTATGAAATTGGTTATGACTGGCTCTATCCAGAGTTTCTCTGACTCTCTGGAATAGCCATGTTGATGTCTTTATTCTCCAGAAACTTCCCATCTTGTGATTTTTGAGGATGATTTTGTGGGTCATGCCACTCTCCCATATGCTTTTTGAAGACAGAATTCCATACTAAATGGTTCAGAAGATTGGCTCATGATGTTTCCTGTAGGCTTACAATTTACTTATAAATAATAATAAACTGGGGATTTGCTACTAAATATCTCTTATATCCCCCCTTTCAAGTCTCCTTGTCAGACATTGGTATTGCTCCTTCAGCATCCTCTTCTTGATGTAAATTTGGAAGGGCATTCTGAGGTGGACCAAATGAACACCTGCTCTTCTTCTTTTTTTTCATGTATTTTATTTTTTTAAATATATTTTATTGATTATACTATTACAGTTGTCCCATCTCCTCCCCCCACACTCCCCCTCTTTAGTTCATGTCCATGGGTCATATATATGAGTTCTTTGGCTTCTACATTTCCTATACTATTCTTAACCTCCCCCTGTCTATCTTTTACCTACCATTTATGCTTCTCATTCCTTGTACCTTTTCCCCCTCTCTCCCCACCCACCCCCCTGATGATAACCCTCCCTGTGATCTCCATTTCTGTAATTCTATTCCTGTTCTAGTTGTTTGCTTAGTTTGTTTTTGTTTCTGTTTTAGGTTCAGTTGTTAATAGCTGTGAGTTTGTTGTCATTTTACTGTTCCTACTTTTGATCTTCTTTTTCTTAGATAAGTCCCTTTAA
>VMDR010012061.1:0-27241 GCA_007922815.1 Macrotus californicus
AAAAATGGGGGAAGCATCTGAGTAGACATTTCTCTAAGAAAGATATACAAACGGCCAATAAGCAAATGAAAAGATACTCAACATAACTATTCACTAGGGAGATACAAATTAAAGTTACAATATCACTTCACACCTGCTAGGAGGCTGTAATAAAGAAGGAAAAACGAACACAGAAAGTAACAATAGATAGGCAGTTCTTCAAAAAACTAACCATAGATTACCATGTGACCTAGCTGCCTACTCCTAGGTATATGCTGAACAGAACTCAAGGCAGGGAACTGGATATTTATACCAATGTTCAATGATGTGTTATTTTCAACAGTCAAAAGGTGGAAACAATCCACATTTCCATCAACAGATGAATGAACAAAATGTGGTATATGTATTAAATAGATATTTTAGCCATAAACAGGAATGAAATTCTGAAATACGCTACAACATAGACGAATCTTGAAAACATTATGCTAAGTAAAATTAATCAGATGCAAAAGGACAACACTGTATGACTCCACTTCTATGAAATATTTAGAATAAATCCGTAGAGATACAAAGTAGATTAAAAGGGAGGGAAGAGCACGGGAGTTACTGCGTAACAGTAACATAGTTTGATGTGGTGAGACAGTTTGGAAATAGTGATGACGGCACAGCACTGGGAAGATATAATTAATACCACAGAATTGTAGTTAAAACTCATTAAAATGGGAAATTTTATTGCATATATTTTCCACAATAAAACAGACTCAAGAAGTAATTTTAATGTGTGGAAACAGGTACTCTCTCACACTGCCCTTGGATATATAAATCCATACAAACTTTACAAAAAGCAATTCAGCAGTAATTGTCTACAGTGGTAAAAACGTCTAACCTCTGACTTAGTAATTCTGGAAAAATACCCTAAAGGAATAATTCAAAAAGCAAATGTTTTAATATTCTTAATGTATTCCCTTGAGCACTGCTTATACTTGGGGAAATGTGGAATATCTTAAATATCCAAAGGTGCTGAAATGGTAAGTAATGATAATTATGTAAGACTAAATAAATATTAGGTGACAATTATAAATCAAATCACATCTGTAAAAACAGTTTGTAAGTCACATGGGACACTGCCTATCAGATGACATGAAATAAAAAAGGAAAGATGAAAAGTGTAAAAAAAAACTGAAAGAAGGGTCTGAAAAGTTAACCTCTGGGGGCAGGACTACAAGCAGCTTTCCTTCCTGCCTCTTCATTTCAAATTCTAATTTTCTCACTTTCTATTATGATGCAGTGGGAGAAGTGGGAGATTTGTTCATATCAAGAAAAAAATCAATTATGATCATTTATCATCTCATTCTCTAGAAAATAAACTGAAAATGTATTCAAAATAAGCTGTAAAAGATGCTAACAAATTTCAATGATACACAGAATTATTAAAGATGAAGAAGTAGGGATCAAGTTCAACCCTTCATTTTACAACTGAGGTTCAGTTCACAAAAGGTAACCTGTGAGGAATTAGGAAAAACTGCTGGACTTCTGTTACCGGGTTTATTTCCTGTAGAAAGATTTTTAGCCATTAGATTTTGCTATTTCCTCCCTCCTATTTTTAAAAAATCCCAAAATTTATACCATCTTACTCCACGCCACTCTCTATACTGTAATGAGCGAGTACTTTGGAAAAGAACATATGCCCCTGCCTCTTACTAAAGATTAAGGCAAATACTGCTGAGAAAATCTGCAAAAAACAACTGACAACACAGCATTTCCTAGCCACAGCTAACAGCCAATTCAGGTAACAAAGAATTAAAAAACAACAAAGTAATTTTTTTTGAAACAAAAATATAGCCTTAAACAGTTAATAGATAATCAAATGAAGGCTGAGTGATGCGGAACAGCATAGATGTTTGACCTGATTAAGAAAGTAAAATGAAAATGTAAGAGGCTACTTTGAGTGCAGGATTGAGAGTATGGTAAAATTCTGGGGACCTATACAAGAAGACTCTGAATTAGAAAATGTCAATTTAAGATTCTAATATAAATAATGAGTCAGCAGTATGCAGTAAACCATTATATTTGGGTTATTACAGAAGAGGCAGTATTTCAGCATAAGTGATTTCAACTTGAAAAATCTTATATACCTCCTGCCTCCTGTCTAATTTCATTAGACAACAGTGACTATTGTGTCATCATCCTTCTCCTGCTTCATTTACGTCACTCAGCAAGATCAGCTCCAAAGAGTTTCGTTTAAAAAAAAAAATCCTGACTAGGTGACTAACAGACTCAGTTGTTTCTAACCACAGCAGCACCACGGAATCATTAGCCTCTGAGGCTGCCTTCAGAGACTTGTTTCCATGACAACAGAAGCTATACTATTACCACCAGCTCAAAGAACACTGCAGAAAATTGTAAATTCCTGTAAAATAACTGGATTATATGTATTTGAAAAGTACTTTTTTTATACCAGGATTCAAATCAACAGCATTTTGAAAAAAGTTTAAACTGATTCATTTTTAGAGTCTGATTCATTTTCTTCATAGCTTTACATTTTACATTTAATGTGAGATCTTAAAATTATGAAATCAGTTTTTAAAATGTAACCAATTTTCCTAAAAGTGATGTGAAGCCTCATTAGGTACAGTTATGTACATAATGTGTATTATGCACATTATGCACATCTACATTTGTGACTATGTACCACACTCGCTTCCATTCATTCAACAATAAATGAAAAAAATGTATATTAAAGTATACCTACCTGTATTAAACCTCTTTCTGCTTAAAACAGCTAAAGTGGTTTTTATACAGGGTTGGGAAAAAGTAGATTTACAGTTATTTGTATTAATAATGCAAGAATAAAATCTGTTTTGTGTACTCACAAATGTAAACCTACTTTTGCCCCGCCCTGTGTATGAACACGAACCCTGACTGACAGGAGGAGACAGAAAGAACAACTGGGAGGCAGCTGTGCTAACACAGCTGGGAGCGAACCAGCGGCTTAAACCAAATGGCGGTGACGGGGCATGAGCAGTCAAATCCAAACAGACTGCATAAATAATTTGTGCGTCTGGTGATTGATGAGAGGTTGGGAGTGAGGAAGAACTATGAAGAAGAACACCCACAGAAGCCACTAAAAATTATCTTTTACATCACAGATCTGCAAAGCTATCTAAATAACACTTAATCCCTTTTCTCACTAAATTGTTGAAATGACTTTCATAGCATAAAATGAAACTCTTAAGAAAGATAACTAAAATGGTACTACTAGATAATTAATCAGTGTTTACATTTTACATTAATATGTTACATGAACGGGGGGAAACTAAGCTTAGGATATACACAAAAATTCAATAAGGTCTAAATAAATTTATACTACATTAATAGAAAATGAAATACATAAATTAGAAAATCTCTTGTTATCAATATCTTAGATAATAAGGAAAGTAATTATCTTTGTGTAACTGTTGCTCAATAAGGCCCTTATATTTTGGGGGGTAGGGGAGTATAGCACAGTTAATATTCTTAATCCAAATTCCTTTGTTTAAAGATGTACTATGTTGTAGTGAGACATGTTTTTCTATCAAACGTCAAAGAAGCTATCCAAGAGGGAGGGTGAAACCAGGAAAAAACCTGAGTCATTTTCTTCATATTTACAGAAGGATAAAATATAGCACACTAGATATATCAAAACTCTTCTTGGAAATCACTGTACTCAACAGGGGTCCAGTACCTTCAGAATAAAGGTGTTTTTCCTTGCTTAAATCTGTTTCTTACTTGCCTCAAAGGCCCTTTTGCCACAGTTACTGCAAACAAGTACCTTCAATATAAGCTGGTGCAGTGGGAAAAAAACAAAACAGGTTACTTAAACCAGCTGCATATGACATCATGTCATAATTATCTCAGAAGCAAATGTTAATAAAATCAGATGTATTTTAAAACAAATCACTATGGTGTTAAAAATACAAATTTTTGATTTTAAAATAAAAGGGAGACAGAAAAAGAGATCTAGTGATTAACAATCCTATTACAGAAACACGGGCAGATTTCTTAATTCATACAGACAAATCATCCAGTCCACGAATCTATTTCTGCTTGCAAGATTCGTGATATTTAGTTAAGGTTTATCATCCACTTATGAGAAGATGGTATTCTATCAGTATTCAGCTAGTCTTTTGTATTGGTAGAAGGATGAGCCAACAACCACTAAAATTTTAAAGTAAACAGAGAACTAAAAATTAGATTTAAGACAGGTTATATAATTAACAAATAGGCATAAAACTACCAACTGCAATCTGCTTTTTAAAAAACTTGATTTTATCATAAAAATAATAAAATTAAGTAAAAACTTGGTTTTGTCAGAATGTGGCTAGAGAAAAACACTCAACTATGGACTTCGTGATTACTAACCTAAAATGGGCTCTTAATGCTCCCATTTAACCCCAGTCTATTCATTCTTCTGCAAGTCTCCAGGGACTCACACTAGGGACCTTTCTGAAGTTGTCTTCTACTATTCTCCCCCCGCTCAGTGTTCCACCACACTGACACCCCTGCTGTTCCTCAACTATCACAAACGTGCTCTGGCCTCAGAGTCTTTTACTTATTATTCCCCTGCCTAGAACGCTCTTGCTCCAGATATCCACATGTTTCAATTCCACAACTTCTTTCATGTCTTCACTCAAATATCACCTTCCAGTTGAAGCCCCTCTTGGTTATCCTATCAACCCCCATCACACACTTACAAATACACACATCTGCTA
This sequence comes from Macrotus californicus, assembly GCA_007922815.1. NCBI lineage: Eukaryota > Metazoa > Chordata > Mammalia > Chiroptera > Phyllostomidae > Macrotus > Macrotus californicus. The sequence goes on from VMDR010012061.1 coordinate 4,731, forward strand.
TTGTCTTCTTTTTTTACTTTTTTCTACAGCATATTACATATTTTAGTTAATCATGTTTATGTGCCTTCTTCCCCTTTAATATGAGCTCTATAAAAGCAGGGATTTAAAAAAAATTTTTTAATCCTTACCTGAGGACATGTTTTTCATGGCTTTTTTTTTTTTAATTTTATTTATTTATTTTTAGAGAGAAGGAAAGGGAAGGAGAAAGAGAGGGAGAGAAATATCAATGTGTGGTTGCCTCTTGTGTGCCCCCAATGGGGAGCAGGCCCGCAACCCAGGGATGTGCCCTTGACTGGGAATCGAACAGGCAACCCTTGGTTTGCAGGTCTGCACTCAATCCACTGAGCTATGCCAGCCAGGGCTCATTGCTTTTGAGAGATAGAGGGAGGCAGAGAAACATTGATGCAAGAGAGAAATGTTGATCAGTTTGCCTCCTGTATGTGCCTGGGCCTGGGATCATATGAGCCCTGAACAGGAATCTAATGTGCAACCGAGGTATGTCCCCTAACTGGGAATCAAATCTGCAACCTTTTGGTTACAGGATGATGTTCCAACCAGCTGAGCCACACTGGTCAGGGCAAAGTAGAGATTCTTGTTCAATTCACTCCTGTGTGCCCTGTGCCTACAATAGTAACTACCTAGCATACAGGGAGTATTTATTACGTATTTGTTGAATAAATGAAGCCCAGTGACTGCCAAGAGAGAGATTTCATCAGTACTCTAAACTGATGAAATGACTAAAGGAACAGACTGTACATCCATCTCTCCCCTGATCCCCTTTCATTCTATATAGATAGCAGGTATTGCTAGAAGGATTTTTCTTTTGTGCTTGGCCAGCCACTACCAATCAGAAGGTACTGAAGATAACCTACCATTTGATAGCCTTAGAACATAAGTATCAAATTATAAAAACACCAAAAAAATTGCCAGTTTCATGTTGTTCTCTATCTAGCAATAGCTAATTGTCTAATAAAGTCCTATTTGTAAAAACAAAAAAATAACAGGTCTTGCTCCAATACATTTTCTCAAAAGATTTTTTCATCTCTTTCCTTTTTAAACTGTAAATTTCACTGACAGCTCATATTTAAAACCTGTGGTGCCCTTCCTCCAAACTTCAAGGATCTACTAACTTCAGTTTGGTCCCTATGTCCCTAATCAGGTAGTAGCTGCTTCCCTTGGTTTCTGTTTCACTTTGGGGTTCCCATTTGTCCTTCTAGGTCTCCCAATTCCTTTGTAAACAACCCCCCATATCACATTATCTTTTGTTAAAATAACTGCTGTTATCTGTTTCCCTGGTGGACTCTGTCAAGGTTACCAATCCTCTGGCTAAAACATAATTCTTTACCATTCTATAATTAGGTGGCTTCTCCATATCTCTAAATTCATCACTTAAAAGGACAGAATATGTTGTGGAGCCAGTGACAATGGTAGTGGTGTTTATAGAAGTGGTGATGAAAATGATAATGACAATGATGGTTAAGTATGTTTCTGATGTCAGGTATTATAATAAGGGTTTCACATATATGGTCTCATTTAATTTTCACTAAACTGATGCAGATAACATTTTCATCCGTATTTTCTGCAGGTGGAGGAAAGAGACACAGGGAATTTATGCAGTATATTCAAGGTACCACAGCTAGTACATGGCAGAACAGAGGTTTAAACTCAGGGGAAAATGAGGATATTTGAAATAGTATCAGTAATGAAAACAGACAAAAATTTAAAAATATACCCAGACCATCATCCCCTAAAGACAGCATGCTCAAGAAGTATACTGCATTGTTTCTTTAAAATAATTTACAAAGAGTTTGCTGTATCTATTGTTACTACTATATTTTAATGCAAAGACAATATATAACATCTCAACAAAAATTGAATACTTCCTTAATCCTTAGTTCAAAGGTTAGCAAACTTTATCTGAAACGGGCCAGATAATACATATTTTAGATTTTATAAGCCATGTAGTATCTGTTGTAATTACCCAACTGTGGTATAGTAGCTTGAAAGTAACCATAGGCAAAACCCAAATAGGGATGGTTGTATTCCAATAAAACTTTATTTATAAAAACAGGTGACAGGGTAGATTTGGCCTACAGGCTATAGTGTGATAAAAAGAAAAAAGAAAATAATTTCAAGACACCCAGGTGTTGGGAACCACTCTGCTTGGTTTCAGAACCTGTAACCATCCCCATGGCTAAGGCTGAGTAAAAAGACCTTGGGACCAAAAGCCACTAAGGAGACAAAACTTATCCTTTTAGCAGGGGTGAAGCCTCTGTCCCCTTTCCTTCATTCAACCTGCTTGGCCCCTGGAGGATGGGTGGAGAGTCAATGATGGGTAACATTCCTCAAGGAAGGAACAACCTAAGACAGGTACAGTTGCAAAAGGACCATCAGGGAAAAATTTAGGGGACTATAGAAAAGGGGTGATGAACCTTCCTCCCTCGGCTTTGTTACAGCCTGAATCCTCATTCTATCTGTAAAAAGTCTCCTAATCTCTTGGCTGCCCACATACCCCACCTGATTCAGGCCTGAAACAATGCCAGAGCGTGGTGCAGCCCTGTGCAGGAATGGGCAGTTCCTGGGGGTAGATCAGGCCTAAGAAAGAACGCATAAAGTCCGTGAAATCTGCTTTGCTGAGAACACCCTTGGTTTAAATGATAAGGGTCCAAGCCTAAAATGAGTTTGTTTCCCAAAGTTTTATGTTCCTTTGACAGTCACTCTATCTGACTCTGACTCAGAATAAGCCATTATAGTTCTTTGAATGTTATCTATTCATTGATCATTACTGCCTGACAATGACTGATGAGCTTTACGTACACACCCTGTATTCCTATGCAAGCTAAACCTAATAAAAGCCACTGAGAAAGAGGCTAAAGGCCCTTCTCCTCTGAGAGGCTGGCCACCTTTCCTCCCCAGGCAGATCATGTCCTGGTAGACTTATTTATTCTCACTCGCAGTGGCCTGGGGAGCTCTGTGGGTGAAGCCCACCATACCCAGGCTAGTTTTTACTAATAATAATTGGTTTAATTATGTTACAATGTTTAAACTATGATAATAAAAATAAGCAACTCCTCCCTCAGGAAATGGAAGTGAGAATTAAAAAACAAACACGAAATACATATAGAAATTTAAGGTTTCATTTAGAGTTCTTTAAAATATTTTTACAAAAAAGGCCTATATAATAAAGCTGTGCTCATAACTAAAATAATTTAGGCTCCATACTGTATGTAGCCTTTCAGTTTGGAAGAAGTGATTAAAATAACAATTTTTGTTTTATGCTCCACTCCATCCCACCCATCCTGCTCTGGTACTTAGTATCGCTGAAACAATCAATACCCAAGATTGGCATCCTTCTTGTTTGTTTTTCTTCTTTCAAAAATACTTTCAAGCTGACTTCTTTTTCAAATTCATAACACTTTGACACATTAGATAGTTCTATGAAGATTAGTCAGAGTTAAATACAGAAAAATGAAGCTTAGGTCTGTTTGACTCAAATCTCAGATTGTAATCTTGTTATTTTTCTCAGGACCAACAAAAAATTTGTAGGGCAAGCAATTGGTCCCATTCTGTCATAACAACTTCTTCACACTCCAGAGCTGGCTGACTCAACAGTCACAGTTTAGATTTCCCAAATCTGTAAACACAGTTTAGAAAGGAACACACTGGGGTTTACTAAAGGATAAAGAATGAATAGGTAGGGATCCTGTTAATGGGTGAGGGAGAAAAATCTTTTAAATAAATTTATCTAGGGGCAAAATAAGTACTGTTCAAGCCTCTCCTAAAATTCCACTGCTTCCAGATGTCATAGCCAGTTGGTTTACATTTGCACAAAACAGATCCACAGTTTGTTGACTGATTTGCATATGCCTGTAAAATTATCATGCCAATTGGTTCATTTAAGGTTTGTTAAATAAGTTGATAATTATATGTTACTATTCTGCATATGGCCTGAACAACTATTTTTACCTTTATCAAATTCTAAACTTTGAAACAAAAATGAAGGTTGAAAGTGGTATCTAAATAAAAGTGCCAGGGGAGAAAAAAATCTTTTTTTAAAATTTTTTAATTCATTTTTTAATTTATGTTCAGATACTTGTTTCTTGTATTATAAAGGAATTTTAGTATTTTTGAACACATTATTATACAAGAAACTTTATATACTAAATAATTACAAAACTCAAGAACAGATACAAGGTACAAGAAATTTTATGTCCTGGTAACAAATTCATGATACTTATGCATCATAGAAGGCCAAGAACTCTTCCCCATTGTCAATATCAGAAGTATCGTATTCCTCAATTTCTGTATTAGTGGTGTCATTCTTAAAAGTCACTGTCCTCATCCCAGTAAATTTCATCTTTCTCAGTTCCATCCACAGCATTGCTGATACCGCATTTTTTAAATGATTTCACAACCACTTCCTTCTTGACACTGATCCACATGATCTTAGGATCTAAGCACAAACATGGGCGATGGGTGACTTCTTGATTCTGCCTGTAGGTGTTAAATCATTACCAGGTGACTGCATCCACGATGTCTACTCTTTCTTCATTAGGGCCTTAAAGAGCTTGTTTACTGACATATCAAGAGGTTGCAGTTTGCTGGATAGCCCACCAGGTATCACAGCAAGTTGGGTTTTCAAGTCTAGATTGCTTTTGCACTTTGTGTAACATGGGCTTTGAAGTGATCAGAAACAAGCAAAGCTGGTTTTTTAAGTAATCCACCAGGCCTTCTGGCCAGACTGTTAAACCAGATTTTCATGCCTTCTTTGTTCATCCATCCTTTTTCAGGTACATGGACAATAACTCCACTTGGAATCTTTTCCTTTGGAAACATTTTTCTTTTAAGGTGATCATAGATGGTAGCTTTGTCCCATCTGCACAACAGGCTGGAACAACAGTGAAATATGTTTTCTCATGACCACTAGTTTTAACAGCCACGGTCTTTGCTCCTTTGACGTCCATAGTTCTGTTGGGTGGTACATCGATGTGAGTGGGACTTCATCCATATTGGTGATTTGGGACAGCTCAAAGTTATAAGTCTTTTGAAGACTGATAACATAATAATCAAATTCCCAAATTTGATTCTCATAGATCGCTGAAGTTTTGGGGCAAGTTTTGTTTGTGTCCTCATGCTTGAACCTTCTCTCTTCATAAAGTTAAAGCATCATATAGGCGTCCCTGAGAAATTATCAATGTTTTTATCTCATGCAATCCTGCTACCTTCTTGTATCAACTTGGTCGAAACAGATATCTCAGTTTGACGCTACTCCAGAATCCATGTCTTTACCTTCTCTTCCACCTCCAACCACTTGGAGGTTTCCCTCACATTGCCTTGTGCTGTCTTGGCATCTGAAGCAGCTTTTCTTCCTATTGCCTCAACAATCTGATGACACTCTCTGTGGGAGGAGGTCCAAAGTATCTCTCAGCAGCTCTGTTGTCATGCTTTTTTCCACATTTAATCACTTTTACCTTAAAGCTTGCAGTGTACAAAAACTGTTTCAGGGGGAAGATGGCAGTGAGATAGGTGGGAGCAGAGTCCACTTCCTCCTGCACACGGGTGAAACACCTAGCTGATCTTAGGAACAGAGTGAACAGCCAATGGTGTCCCAGCATATATGAAGGTTGGAGGCCAAAATTGTAGAGGACACTGAAAAATCAGATGGTAAGGAGAATTCTTCAGGAAAATAAGGTCCCTGGGACCAGCACAGGCACCAGGGCAGCTGCAGCCCCAGGCCCGGTGCCCACTGGGTCTGCTGCAGGACTCCTGGGAGAAAGCCAGGTCAACGGCTCCCTCCCCTGCAAACAAGGTCTGAGCAGCACCAGGAGGGACCCGGATGCCTGAAGTTCAGGTGGGGAGGAGGGAATAAGGACAAAATGGCAAACCCACAGGGGCTGAGAATGTGGACGCTGGCTGGGAAGAGTTGGGCAGTGACAGACCCTGACCTGGTCAGTCCCCAGTCTGGTTGGACAGCTGGGCTGTGTCAGAGGCCAGGGGCTTGTTAGGAGCAGCAGGCTAGAGCAGGAGGAATTTTTCAAAAAGAAAGAAAGAAGAGGCACTCAGTGGCGGAATTCTCCCATAGCAACCGCCGCCTCCTGCGCCCCTACCTGCGCCCAGCAGCTAAGGCTGCGCACTTGCACTCAAAGCTCTGGGGATGGTGCACAACTGAACTTGAGATCGGCAGATGCCCTCTGGACCCAGCAGCACAGACCCAGTGTTCATGCCTGCAGCCCCAGGATGGAGCGTGCCTGACCCCTCTACGAAGAGACACCTCGCACTGAACCCCTGAGCCAGGCGGCAGCAGCAGAGGAGGCATGTGCGCCCACATCTGCTGCAGCTGTGGCTGCACCGCAGGGCCAACCGGCTCTCTAAGAGGAAGGTGGAGACCATCCTACAGAGGATAGCTGCAGGGCTCAGAGAGTCAGCAATCCCCAGAAAGACTTAACTCAGTGAGGGGCGGGGGTGAGAAACTACCCTGAAGGGACTCTGAGAATCCCTAGCATCTAGGACAGAAAAGAGCAGGAGGAAGGTGGTGTGTGAGTTGCCCCTAACTGGTGCACCTCAAGGACAGCACAACTGGTGGACTGAAGGCCTAGGCTGGGTGCAGAAGGGCACTGGGGGGGGGGGGGGGGGGGGGGGGGGGGGGGGGGGGGGGGGGGGGGGGGGGGGGCAGGGAACTGAGGAACTGGGCTGGAGGCTGGGCAACAGTGGGCTCAGGAAAGGAGAAAAGCAAAACCAATCCCCCTCAGCCTGTCGCAACCAGGAAGACCAGCAGAACTGGCTTGGATGGTTTGAAGCCAGCAGGAGGCTCCTTTCATTTTTTATTCCTTCTTCCTGTCTTTCTTTTTTTTAAAACCCTACATGTCAGACAATGAAACCTGGAGCTGTGAAAGGACCAGAGAGGGGTCATCCCAACAACTGAGACAGTGATACAAATTTCACTTTGCTACTCCAGAGAACTTGCAAGTTATTGTATATTTGTATTATTATTATTTTTCATTATTCTTACATCTTTTATTTTTAGTATTTTTGTATTTCTCTTCCTGTTTAGTCTTCTTTATTTGGTTTGTTAAATTGCACTGTTTGGTTTCCCTTGTTCTCTCTTTCATGCTGTATTTTTTATTTTCCGTCTTTCACTTCACTTGTGTTCCAACAGCACACTACTCTATGTCCTGTACTTCCTATTCTTGTTATCCAGATTACATAGATTCTGTCGTAGGATTGTTGCTCCATTACTATGGTAAATAATTGCAGTTCCACACAATTGTAAATACTACACAGCACCCCTCCCAGATCTTAGCTCAATTCACTGTTTCCTGAACTGCATTATTGTTGTGGTTAACTCTATTCTCTCACACACGACACCTATTTTCTATCCTTTACTCTCATTTTACCACATAATCTGACCCCCCACAAGCTCACTGCTTTCTAGATCCAACTCACAATCCTCCCCCCCTAATAAGAGTCTTATCTTTTTTCCATCCTTTCTAAAAAGTGGCTAGTTGGGTGAAATATCACAGTTAACACTATACATATCCAAAGGAACTCCTATGTCTCCTCTACGGGTTGGTACTTTAAATACCAGAGAATATACTCCCGCTGTCTTAAACCATTATGCCTTCCCCCTCCAACTGATCACAAAAGAGTAGGTGGGAGCTGTGAACACCAGTATACCTGCAGGAAGAGGAAATCCACCAACAAAGGAACCAACAACAGGTAACAAAAGAAGAAGGTGAAAGAGGGAGTGGAAGCCACACCAACGTCCACCCAGGACCGATCTGGAAATACAAATAAACGGTGGAGAAATTACACAGACAAACAACTGCACAAGAGCGAGAGAGAGGCCTCAAAACCTCATACACACACAAGAACCAGCTTTAACACAACCTGTCCACACCTGAACAACAGAATACAAGACATGGTGGGCGGAGTGACCCTCAGTTAACCAGATGGAGGGAAGGAACCACTGAAGACTCAACAACAATCAAAACCCAAAGACATACAGAGAGCCAACATACACAATAGCCCAAGACCAGCGAGCTCAAGAGATCAAGGAGACTGCACTACCAAATCTCAACAGGTCTTCTACCATAGAAGTTCACACCATAAACCCAGGGAGTTAGAACATATCAATTTACGAAGCAGAAGCTAACAAGAACAGTTTCACAAACAATGGGAAGATGAAGAAAGAAGCCCCAAATGAAATGAAAGGAAAAGAGGAAGCCTCAGAAAGAATGCTAAATAAAATAGAGGCAAGTCAACTATCAGATATTGAGTTCAAAGCCATAGTTATGAGGAAGCTCAATGAGCTCATAGAGAATTACCAAAAACTACAGGGAAACTACAATGAACTCACTGAAAACTATATCAACATGAAAAAGGAAATAGAAACTATGAACAAGGGCAAAGAGGAAAGAAAGAATACAATTTCTGAACTGAAGAACACAGTAGAATGAATCAAGCTGGCTTGATGAAGAGCAGAGGATCGGATTAGCGAGCTGGAGGACAATGTAGAAAAAAAACACCCAGAAAGAGCAAGCAAAAGAAAAGAGGCTCAGAAAGAACAAAGAGGGATTAAGGGAAATGCAGGACAACATGAAACGTAATAATATCCATATAATAGGGATACCAGAAGGAGAAGAAGAAGAGCAAGGGATAGAAAACCTGTCTGAAGAAGTAATAATGGAAAACTTCCCTAATATGATGAGAGAAAAAGTCACACAAATCCAGGAAACACAGAGAGTCCCAACCAAGAGGAACACAAAGAGGCCCACTGCAAGACACATCATAATTAAAATGGCAAAATTCCGAGACAAAGAATCTTAAAGGCAGCAAGGGAGAAACAGGAAGTAACATACAAGCCTGATAAGGCTAGCAGCTGATTTCTTAATGGAAACTCTAATCCAGAAGGGAATGGCAAGAGATATTCCAAGAAATGAAAACCAGAGGCCTGTAACAAGACTGGTTTATCCAGCAAGGCTCTCAATTAAAATGGAAGGCCAAATAAGGAGCTTCCTGGACAAAAGAAGCCTCAAAGAATATACCTCCTCCAAACCAGCTCTGCAAGAGATGCTAGAGGGTCTGCTTTAAGAACAGGAAGAAAAAAAGTGAGAGAGAAAGGAACACAGGTAAGAAAAAATGGCAAAGAATAAGTACCTATCAATAATAACCTTAAATGTAAAAGATTAAATGCTCCAATGAAAAGACATAGAATAGCTGAATGGGTAAGAAATCATGACCCACACATATGCTGCCTACAAGAGACCCACCTCAGGACAAAAGACCTATACAGACTGAAAGTGAAGGGCTGGAAACAAATATTCCAAGCAAATGGACAGGAAAAAAAAGCCGGGGTAGAAATACTCATATCAGACAAAACAGACTTTTAAAACAGGGCCATAAAAAGAGACCCAGAAGGTCACTTCATAATACTCAAGGGAAGAATCCATCAAGAAGACATAAACATTGTAAATATAAATGTACCCAACACAGGAACACTCAAATACATAAAGAAAATCTTTGAGGACTTCAAGAAAGATATTGACAGCAACACAATTATAGTAGGGGACTTTAACGTCCCCATAGTAAAAAATGAACAGATCTTCCAAACAAAATATCAACAAAGATATTGTGGCACTGAAGAGTGCCCTAGATTAAATGGACTTAACTGATATATATAGAGCCTTTCATCCCAAAGAAGCAAAATACATTCTTTTCAAATGCACATGGGACATTTTCAAAGATAGACCACATGATAGGACACAAACCAAGCCTCAACAAATCCAAAAAAATTGAAATCATATCAAACATTTTCTCTGACCATAAGGGACTAAAACTAGAAACCAACCTCAAGGAAAAAACTCAAAAACACTCAAACTCACGGAGATTGAATAGCATGCTATTAAACAAGGAATGGGTCAAGAATGAGATTAGGGGAGAAATCAAAATGTTTCTGGAAACAAATGAAGAACTCAGAACAATCCAAAACTTATGGGACACAGTGAAGGCAGGCCTGAGAGAAGTTCACAGCGATACAGGCCTACCTAAAAAAGATAGAAACATTTCAAATAAAGAACCTAACCCTACGCCTACAAGAACTCGAGGAACAACAACAAAGACAGGCCAGAGCAAGTAGAAGGAAGGAAATAACCAAGATTAGAGCAGAATTAAATGACATAGAGACTAAAAGCACAATTCTAAAGATCAATAAATCCAGGAGCTGATTCTTTGAAAAGATAAACAAAATCGACAAGCCTTTAATCAGACTCATCAAGAAAAAAAGAAAGAGGACACAAATAAACACAACCAGAAATGAAAGAGAAGAGATTACAACTGACACCACAGAAATATAAAGGCTTGTAAGAAATTACTACAAAGAAAACTATATGCCAAGAAATTTGAAAAGCAAGGTGAAATGGACAAACTTCTAGAAAAATATAGTCTTCCAAAACTGCATGAAGCAACAGAAAGCCTGAACAGACCAATAACAGCTGATGAAATTGAATCCCTAATCAAAAAGCTTCTGACACACAAATGCCCCAGACCAAACGGTTTCATAAGAGAATTTTATAAAGCATTTAAGAAAAGCTAATCCTCACCCTTCACAGAGTATTGCAAAAAAATCAAGAAGATGGAAGACTCCCAAACTTTTTATGAAGCTGGCACCATCCTAGTCCCAAAACCAAAAAGATACAACAAAGAAAGAAAACTTCAGGCCAATATCACTGATGAACATAGATGCTAAAATCCTCAACAAAATATTGGCAAGCCAAATCCAGCAATACATGAAAAAGATCATACACCATGAGCAAGTGGGATCCATCACAGGGATGCAAGGATGGTACAATATTTGCAAATCAATAAATATAATACACCAGACAAACAAAATGAAAGACAAAAATCACATGATCACATCAATAGATGCGGAAAAAGCATCTGATAAGGTACAGGACCCATTTATGATAAAAACACTCAGCAAGGCGGGAATAGAGGGAGCGTTCCTCAATATAGTAAAGGCCATATATGAGAGACCTACAGCCAACATCATACTCAATGGACAAAAACTTAGAATTTTCCCACTAAGATCAGGAATAAGATAAGGATGCCTGCTTTCACCACTCCTATTGATCATTGTATTGGAAGTCCTATCCACAGCAATCAGACAAGAAAAATAAAAGGCATCCAAACTGGAAAGGAGGAAGTAAAACTATCATTGTTTGCAGATGACATGATAGTGTACAGAGAAAATCCTACAGACTCCATGAAAAAACTACTCAACCTAATAAATGAATTTGGCAAAACAGTGGGATACAAAGTCAATATTCAGAAATCAAAGGCATTTTTGTAATGAAATATCAGAAACAGAAATCAGGAAAAAAATCCCATTTGATGTAGCAACAAGAAAAATAAAGCACTTAGGAATAAACCTAACCAAGGAGGTAAAAGACCTGCACTCAGAAAACTACACAACACTGAAGAAAGAAATTAAGGAAGACACAAACAAATGGAAGCCTGTACCATGTTCACGGATCAGAAGAATTAACATCATCAAAATGTCCATACTACCCAAAGCGATTTATAGCTTCAATGCAATCCCTATTAAAGTACTAGTGACATATTTCACAGATATAGAACAAACATTTCAGAAAGTTATATGGAACCATAAATGACCCCGAATAGCTGTAGCAATTTTGAGAAAGAAGAACAAAATAGGAGGGATCCCAACACCTGATATCAAACTACTACAAGGCCAATGTAATCAAAACAGCCTGGTACTGGCATAAGAACAGACACATAGACCAATGGAACAGAACAGAGAGCCCAGAAATAAACCCAAGTCTCTATGGTCAATTAATGTTTGACAAAGGGGGAAGAAGCATAAAATGGAATAAAATAGCCTCTTCAACAAATGGTGTTGGGAGATTTGGACAGCTACTTGCAAAAAAATGAAACTCGACCACCAACTTACACCATACACAAAAATAAATTCAAGGTGGATAAAAGACTTAAATATACACCATGACACCATAAAAGTCCTAGAGGAAAACATTGGCAGGAAAATATCAGATATTCCTCGCAGCAACATCTTCAATGATGTGTCCCCTCAAGTAAGGGTCATAAAAGAAAGAATAAACAAATGGGACCTCATCAAATTAAAAAGCTTCTGCATAGCTAAAGAAAACAGCATTAAAATGAACAGAGAACCAACTATATGGAAAAACATATTTGCCAATGATGCCTCAGACAAGGGTTTGATGTCCAAAATATATAAAGAACTCATGCGACTACACTCCGGGAAGACAAACCACCCAATTAAAAAATGGGCAAAAGACTTGAACAGATACTTCTCCAAGGAGGATTTCAGAGGGCCCAGAGACATATGAAAAGATGCTCCGCATCAATAGCCATCAGAGAGATGCAACTTAAAACCACCATGAGATACCACTTCACACCAGTCAGAATGGCCATCATAAACAAATCAACAGACAAGTGTTGGAGAGGATGGGAGAAAAGGGAACCCTAGTGCACTGTTGGTGGGATTGTAGACTGCTGCAGCCACTGTGGAAAACAGTTATGGAATTTCCTCAGAAAACTAAAAAATGGCATTGTCTTTTCACCCAGCAATTCCACTGCTGGGATTATACCCTAAGAGCCCTGAAACACCAATTCAAAAGAACCTGTGCACCCCAATGTTCACAGCAGTACAATTTACAATAGCCGAGTGCTGGAAGCAACCTAAGTGCCCATCAGTCAATGAGTGGATCAAAAAACTGTGGTACATTTACACAATGAAATTCTACGCAGCAGAGAGAAAGAAGGAGATCCTACCCTTTGCAACAGCATGGATGGAAGTGGAGAGCATTATGCTAAGTGAAATAAGCCAGGAGGTGAGGCACAAATACCATATGATCTCACCTTTAACTGGAACATAATCAACAAAAGAAAATAAGCAAATAAAATATAACCAGAGACATTGAAATTAAGAACAATCTAACAATGGCCAGAGGGGAGGGGGGAGGGGACAATGGGGGAAAGGTTTTCAGAAACTACTATAAAGGACACATGGACAAAACCAAGGGGGAGCAAGGGAGGGAGGTGGGATTGTCTCGGGTGGGGGAAAAATGCAGACAACTGTGATTGAGTAACAATAAAATAAAAGAAAATTGTTTCAACATTTTCCAAGGGATTTTCCAATAATTTCTCCCGCCTAAAGTGTATGAAGAGAAATGTGCTGTTCACTCTATAGTAATAAAGTCAGCATCACCTGCCTTATCAAGTGGATAACAATCAACATCATCTATCTGACTCTGTGGATAACAATTAGTTGCTTGTTGCTCTTCCTTTCATTTTGTTTAACTGCTGGCCAAAACTGCTTTGGTTGCAAGTTCAACAAAACTGATTATTGTATTCCAGGGTATCATTTTGCATATGGATGTCATTATTGCTTTCTAGAGCAATACTTTTAACACATAAGCATAAGTAAAAGAATTAAAAACATTAGTACTACCCATGTATAAGGTGCATCCTTATTTTTCCCTCAAAAATTTGGGCAAAAAAGTGCACATTATACACGGCAAAATAGGGTACAAAGAATAATACAGTAAAAGAGCTTTAGAGGAAATGATACTAAGTCAAATTTTAACAATAAAAATTTAAGTCCTTTATATGTGTAAAAATATATACTCCTCAATTTTTTACAGAGGACTTTGACTTACTTTTGAAATATACATGATTTTATAAAACCTGTATAATGTAGACTTGCTATTTAATTCTTCAAACTATAGCCAATCTAATCTACATTACGGTATCAATTTTGTTTTTAATATTTTTTAGAGCGGTTTCAAGTTCTCAGCAAAAATTGAGCAGAAATTAGAGGTCCCATATTGTGCACACACATGCAGAGATATCGTCCCCATTTATCAGCATTTGCCACCAGAATTGCACATTTTGTATAACTGATTAACCTACACTGACACATTAGTATTACCCACAATACAGAGTTTATAGTAGGGTGCACTCTTCATGTTGGCATAGTCTATGGGCTTTAACAAATATATAATGACATGTATCTAACATTATAGTATCATACCGAATAGTTTCACTGCCCTAAAAATCCTGTGCACTACCTATTCATCCCTCCCACTTTCCTAACCCTTGGCATCAGCCAGTCTTTTTATTTTCTCCATAGTTTTGTCTTTTTCAGAATGTCATATAGTTGGAAGCATATAGTATATAGCTTTGTTGAGATTGGTGTCTTTCACTTAGTAAAATGCACTTAAGTTTCCTCCATGTCTTACTTTTTAGCACCGAATAACATTCCATTGTCTGGATGTACCATAGTTTTATTTATTTATTTTTTTACTTTTTAAAAAGATTTTATTCATTTATTTTAGGGAGAGGGTAAAGAAGGGAGAAATAGAAGAAGAGAAACATCAATGTGTGGTTGCCTCTTTGTGCGCCTCCCACCAGAAACCTGGCCTGCAACCCAGTGCCCTGACTGGGAATTGAACCAGTGACCTTTTGGTTTGCAGGCCGGCACTCAATCCCCTGAGCCACACCAGCCAGGGCTGATTGTACCAGTTTATTTATTCATTTGCCCTACTAAAAAGACATCTTGGTTGCTTCCAAGTTTTGGTAATGACGAATAAAGCTGCTATAAACATCTGTGTGCAGGTCTTCGAGTGAATGTAAGTTTTTAACTTATTTGGGAAAAAACCACCAAGGAGTATGATTACTGGATTGAATGGTCAATTTGGTATTTTTTAAAAGCTTAAATAACCATCATAAACAAGTACTTTTTGTTTAACCTTCATCTCTATGCTTTTCTAAAGTGTCACATTGTACAAATAACTGGGCTTTAAACATTATTTAATATATTTTTTGAGTAGGTACGTATATAGGTTCCCTAAAAAACTCTCCACAATATTTTCCCAGTGAAAAGGGAAAACAATTTCCAAATCTCAGTCATGGTGTTATTCTTATAAAATTAGTGATCTTTGAGTAGAAAATTGAACTCTGCCAAAAGGCAGCATCTCACAACTAAGTATATTAGAATTTTTATCCTAATTTTGATTGGTTAGTCAATAGCCAAAGGAGACTATTTCTACCCATTCTCCTAGAACCAATCTTACTATCAGAGTAAGCATTTCCAAAGTAGTTTAAGATTCTCTACCTACTATATATATTGTATATTCTAGTTTAATACAAAGGTATTATATTGCTAAATATAAGCAATTTATATTTGATCTCTCATCGGGCTAAATGTATAATGAAATATAAGTAGATAGTTAGGCAAATCCAGGACTGTCTAAGGTGGAGATGTCTTTATGTGAATAGTCAGATGATTAATGGTTATAAATAATGTACCACATGACTCTGTCTGCCTGGGAAGTCTACATTATGCTTGTTGTCCCACTTTAAGTATTAATATCCCCTCCTTCCATTAAAAGTACTCCAGTTCGGTTGATGAGTTATAAAGTCATCCTAATTAAAAGGAAATTGAATGGTTTCCTCTCCTCTTTTCTCCTTGCTTCACCTTGTATTTCTTCCCAGCATGGTAAATATGAAGAGAATCATCAGCTAGAGGACCAGTACAACACTAGATAAAGTATGATATATGTCTCACAGAAAGTCTTGGAGAGAACTCAGACAGATAAAAATTTACAATAAAGGATCAGATAGTATTAAGTGCTATGAGAAAAAAAAAAATTAAGTAAGACAGAGCAATGCTTGGAGTGAAGGAGTGTCTACTATCTTAGATAAGAATCTGGGAAGGCCTTCTGAGAAGGCAGCAAATGAGCAGAAACACAAAGGGAGTAAGAGAATGAATCATGAGAATATCTGGGAAAAAATAATACAGACAGAGGAAGATGAAGGCTCTAAAATGGTCACATGCTTGACTTTTTAAGGAACAGGAACAAGGCCAGTGTAGGGAGTAGAATAAGCAAGGGAACAGTAGAAAATGGGACTGGAAATATTGCCAAGCACTAGATCATCAGGTTATGTTAAATAAGGCTTTTAATATATATCAGATTGGAAGCTACTGGAGGGTTAAAACCAAGGTGCCTACATGAACTTTCTGTAAGGAAGATTCTGGCTGCCAGGTAAAGAACAGACTGGTGAGAGGAAAGAAGAGATACAGGGAGACCAGTTAGATGTCTACTGCTGTAGTTCAGGCAACAAATTAAATACAGGTGATCCTTTAACAACATAGGTTTGGACTGCATGGGTTCACTTGTATGTGGATTTTTTTCAATAAATATATTAGAAAAATTTTTTGGAGATTTGTGACAATTAGGAAAAACTCAAGACAAGCCACACAGCCTAGAAATATAAAAAAAGTTAGATATGTCATGAAATGCATAAAATATATGTACATATTAGTCTCTTGCATCATTCACTACCATAAAATATATACAAGTCTAGTATATAAGCTTAAAATTTACCTAAACCTACATGAATAAACACTTAACAGACCTTACATGGTGCCATGGAGAAATGTAAGCAAATATAAAGATTTATAAACGTAAACAAATGTGCAGTATTAAACAACTACATAAACTTAACTGCAGTAATACTGTACTACTGTAATAATTTCACAGCCATGCCTGTTGCTGTTGTGGCGAGCTCAAGTGTTATGGGGAGCTGCTGCACACTATGTAACACTAATCACTTCCATATGAGCAGTTATATCTCTGCAAAAACATGTATTGTAATAATAAAAAGTGATATACAAGTCCTTGTGTATTTTTCACTATGTTTAGTGCAATACCGTAAACCTTGAATAATACCAGGGGACCCACACAACATGTCACTAGTGATGTTGGAAGTGAAGTGCTCCCAAGGACAGAGAAAAGTCATGACATTACCAGAAGTTGTTCAAGTGCTTGAGATGTACTACAAACTGAGGTCTGCAACTGTAGCTGCGCACACTTTCAAGACAAATGAGTCCAGCGCAAGGACCATTGTAAAGAAAGAAGAAAACATTTGTGAAGCCATTGCTGCAGTTATACCAGCAGGTGTGAAAAGCTTGCATTTTTTTGGCGAAATACCTATTCATCTTGTATCGAAATGCATAACTATACATTAATATGATACAATAAAAAATGAAGTCATTATATGACAACTTAAAGCAAAAGGAAGGTTAGGGATCTAAAGCAGGATTATTTTTTAAAAAGATTTTATTTATTTATTTTTAGAGAGAGGGGAAGGGAAGGAGAAAGAGAGGGAGAGAAATATTGATATGAGAGAAAAACACAATCAGTTGCCTCTTTTGTCCCACCTGGGGATGGAACCAGCAACCCAGGCATGTGCTCTGACTGGGAATGGAATCAGCAGCCATTCACCTGGGAATGACGCCCCAACCAACTGAGCTGAGCCACACCTGTCAGGGCTAAAGCTGGCAAATTTAATGCCAGCAAAGTATGGTTTCATTTTGGTTTTAAAAATGTCAAGGTAACAGGAGAAGGAGCCTCTGCTGGCCAACAGGCAGCAGAAGAGTTTCTAGAGCCATTAAAAAAATATCTGAAGAGATTCTCCAGAAGAAGAGCTAGATGGAAATGGAGGCAAGCATTTTATTAGAGAGTTTAGAGTAATGATTATAAGGATACTCACCAGCATGAAAAAAGACATAGAAACTATAAAAAAAAGGACCACTAAGGATGCAGTATCTGAAATAAGTAACATGGAAGGAATAAACAGTAGTTTACATGAAGCAGAAGATCAAATCACTGATTTGGAAGACAAGGTAGAAAAAACACCCAGGCAGAACTGCAAATAGAAAAAAGAATTTTAAAAAATGAGGGGAGCTTAAGAAACCTTTTGGACAACATGAAGCATAACAACATTCGTATCATGGGGATATCAGAAAGAGAAGAGAGTAAGCAATCGATTGAAAAACTATCTGAAGAAACAATGACCAAAAATTTCACTAATGTGGTGAAGGAAAAGATACACAAGTCCAGGAAGCTCAGACAGTCCCAGAGAGGTCTACACCAAGACACACCATAATTAAAATGCTTAAAGACAGGGAATCATAAAAGTCGCAAGAGAAAAGCAGTTAGTTATATACACGGGAGCACCAATTAGACTGTCATCTGATTTCTCAACAGAAACATTTCAGGCCAGAAGAGAGTGGCATGAAATATTCAAAGTGATGAAAACCAAGGCCCTACAACCAAGGCTAAGAAAAGATAGGCAGCAAAATCTTGGCCGTTGATTGTAGCAATATTTTATCTGATATATCCCCCCAGGCAAGGGAAACAAACAAACAAAAAAAACACAATTGGGACAACATCAAACTAAAAAGTTTTTGCACAGCAAAGGAAGACATCAGCAAAATACAAAGACAACCCATAGAATGGGAGAGCATATTCGCCAATACATCTGATGAACTTACAAAACTCAACACCAAAAACCAAACATTCCAATTAAAAAGTGGGCAGAGGACCTGAATAGACACTTCTCCAAAAAGGACATACAGATGGTCAGTAGACATATGAAAAGATGCTCAAGGTACTAATCATGAGAGAAATGCAAATTAAAACCACAACAAGATATCATCTCACACCTGTCAGAATAGCTATCATTAATGAATCAACAAACAACAAATGCTGGCGAAGATGTGGAGAAAGGGGAACACTTTTTCACTGTTGCTGAGAATGGAGACTGGTGCAGCCGCCACTGTTAAAAGCATATGAGGATATCTCAAAGATTAAAAATGGATCTGCCTTTTGACCCAATGATTGCACTTGTGGGACTATATTGGAACGAACCCAAAACACTAATTTGAAAGAACGTAAGCATTATTTACAATTGTCATGATATAAAAGCAGTCCAACTGTCTATCAGTAGATGAGTAGATAAAACAACTATGGGACATTTACACAATGGAATAATACTTGGCTGTAAAAAAACCTTTTTACCCTTTGAGACACCAATGGATGGACTTGGAGAACATTATGCTAAGTGAAATAAGCCAATTAGAGAAAGACAAATACCGTATGATTTCACTCATACGTGGAATCTAATGAACAAACTGAACTAACAAGCAAAACAGACTCATAGATGGAGAGCAGGATGACAGCTAATGGGGAGAGGGTGATAAGGGGGTGGTGGGATTGAGCAAAAAAGGAAAAAGGAGACATGGACAATAGTGCGATGATTGCTGGGGGAGGGGGTATAAGCAGACTAAGTGGTAATGGAAAAGTTACAATAAATATTAAATTTTAAAAAAAGAAGTAAAGGGTGAGCTTTAGGTACACAGATGTATCATTTATTTTAAGAGACCAACAATTGAGAATGAAGACCAGAAAACAAATAGTTGAAATTTAACATGCTGCTTTGCTGGTGTTCAGGAGGCAGAACAGAGCTGCAATTAAGCAAGGTTGATCTTACTAATGAATTGACAGAAGGGCTAAAGAGAGCTGAGATTATGAAAGACAGTGTTTATAGTCTAAGGAATCTGAACAAGGCAAGAAGGGAAGTGAGAACACAAAAGAAGTGATAGACAATAAAAAGATGAGCTGGTGGTCTTCAGAGGGTATCTTTAAAAATCTTTGTAGTAAGGGAAGTGAGCTGAAAAGAAAGGAAGTGCTAGTCAGATAGTATGAAATGCTTAAAACTGAGATTTTGTAAGTGGTATAGTCAGTGATTTTTCAACCGGTGTGCTGCAAGAATTTAAAATATGCAATACCCGAGTCAGGGACCCTGACCTCTTATCCCTTAGATTATCAAATTTAAAAAATGACAACAGCCAACACAACAATAGCTGTCTGGCATGAATGAATCAAAATTCTAAGTTTTTTGTTAGATAAGCAAAAAATGCATTTTTTTCACGTGCTGCAGAATTTTAGCAATTAGTGTGTGTATGCCATGAGATGAAAAAGGTTGAAAATTGCTGGTATAGTCAATGCTAATGAGGTCTGAAATATAACCGTTTAAGCAAGTCATTCAAGTGAAAGAAAAAATAAGACCCTGGAATCAAAGAATTGGTACGTAAGATTTTGGATAGATCACACAAGGATACTGAACCACTAAGAATGATTCCAGAATAGTGGGCAGAAAAAATATAGTAAATCAGGTGTTCAAACCATCAATGAGTAAGGAGGAGTGACTTGTGGAAATGCAGATGACTAGAAAGAAAGAGGAATTAGACAGTACTATCTGATGACATCTCTATTTTTTAAGAGAGAGAGGACATACAATTAATCCATAAACATCAATACAATAAGCAAGGAATACAACTCCATTTGCTGGCCCCATAATGCATGTGAGGGCTGTACTCGCAGGAGAATGCCAGGTGTGGTGATTAAGTTTAAAAGGGATGTGGAATATAAGATTAGTCCCGATGGTACGCTTGGGGCAGCTCAGTAAAAGGAGGAAAAAGTCAGTTAAATTTAGTTGTCTACCTGTGACTGATTTAGCAACTTGCAAAAGGGAGTGTTGGGAGGGGAGGTAAGGTCAGGGAACTCATGGTCTCATGAAGAATCTGAGGTGCCCTTGGTGGCCCCTCCCTTAAATCTTGCAATGGAAGGGTGCTAAGATCTGTAATTCTTAAAGTGTACAGCTTACACTTACAGTTAACTCAGTCAACACTATCACTGAATGCTTGAATGAACTATACTACCCTAGGTGCTGTAATTCCTAATTATCTGTATTTGAATTTGTCGAAGATTATCCAAGTTAAGCAATATAAAAAAAATAATACAATAAAATAATAATAGCTGCCAGGCACTATTTTAAGTATGGTAAATATATTAAATGACATAATACAATTAACTCAATGAGGCTGATACTCTTATCTATTTTTGGGCAACATATCCAAAGCATAACTCTAAAAAAATCAAATCCTTTATAATCCAGAATGTATTTGTTTAAAATACTATTATCCTTTTTATACAAACTAGTCTGTATACAATTCTATATGAGTATATGAACAGAGTTTTCTTGTATTTTAATTTAGAACGGGTTTTTTTCCCCCTCTGAACAGATTGTTTAATTCATGTGCCTAATATTCACTCATTAAAATTTCAGAGAGCAGACTGACAACTGTCAGGGGAGTTGTGGGGCCGGGTAAAAAAGGTGAAGGTATTAAGCAAAAAATCCAAACTAAAACAAAAAAACCACAAACAAACTCACCAACACAGACAACAGTATGGTGATTACCAGAAGAAAAGGGGGATGAGGGAGGCAGAAGAGAGCACAGGGGGATGAATGGTGGTGGAAAGAGACTTGACTGGGGTGGTGAGCACATAGTACAGATGACGTGTTATAAAACTGTACACCTGAAACCTATCATTTTATTAACCAAAGTCTTCCCAATAAATTCAATGAAAAGAAAATTGTTCTATTTCAATTATAAGTCATCATGTCTATTCCATTCACTTTTAGGAACAGAACTTTGCTGTTTTCAGCTTAATTTGGCATGTCAATTTTTGGAAAATGGATGAACCTAATTTGAATATTTACAGTGGTCCACATTAGGGGATTTTCAAACAGTCTAAAATATAGGAATAGTTGCTAAACCCACATTCAAAGTGACCTACCACTTCGCAGCTGTTCAAAATTTATAACTACTTTTCTCATTAACGAACACCAGCATCACCAAGTAGATAAAACTTTTTACCTAAGAGCTAATCAGGTAGGAGAGTCTAGAAGTATTGTACTGAAATTTTAAAAATGCCTGCTGAATATAAAATTTGGCCCTAGACTGGAACAGAGTTTGAATTTGCTGAGTAGGACAGGACAGACTGGCATCAATGACCCTAAATGCAACCGAAGGAATCCTACTGTGTGGAACTAAAGAGAGCTTGACAGCGAATAGGCCACTTTTTCTGTAACTATTCCAAATTAAGACAGAAGTAGTATGGAGCCCCCCAAAGAAAAACTTACAGCAAAGTAAAATAATTCACAAGAAACTCATCTTAATGTAACATTCAAAACCCCCCAGAAAAACAAAAACCCACAACGTAAACTTTTGGGATACAACCAAATGACAAAAATTAGAAACAGTTTATAAGGTGTATGGTTATCATCATTGGGTGGGGACTCAAAAAGGTAAGGAGAGATCGGGTACATGGGGGATTTTTATGGCTTGAAGAAAGTATGAAAAATGGAGGGGAAGAAAAGGGAAGTGGAGGAAGAGATGGACCACTGTGAGTAAGTAAAGACACTCACAGGGGAAGAGAGGAGACCCAATAAACATAATTATCCAAGTGGTTTCAGATTAGGTGCCATGTTTTGGAAGGCCATGAGCTAAAAGGTTCCAGGTGACTGACATGGAAATTAATCAATTCCATAAACACTTATTGAGCACCAACGATATAATGAGCCCTATTCTAGAAGTTTGTATGTACTTGCCTGCCTTATCATTTACAAAAACATTAATGACTTCCTACTAAATTCCAGATATTACAGTAGCACTGGATATATAATCTCAGTTATGAAAATGAATACTTCAAACAGACAAGCCATTTAAATGAATCTATAAAGAAAGTAAAATTTCTTTTTAC